>JACEGR010008137.1:0-40517 GCA_014170235.1 Listronotus bonariensis
AGAAATTGATATCGATACCATAATTCGCAAATTGGCTAACTCCATTTTCGTTCAAAATAAAAGTTAGTTACTTGAACTATAATGAGATCTAAATTAAAAGAATTTCTATGGTTTTTTTACTGAAAATTATTTTAAAAACATTCATCTACGTAACAAATGATAAAAAACTTTATTTTAAATTACTTTATTATGATTTATAAAATATTTTTGTCTCTGCTGTAAAATTTTGTGGATATTTAGTTAGTCGATTTGCGAATTAAGGTATCGATATCTAATTTTGTTTATACCTTTGTTATTTTTTATCGGACGATAAAAAGTTATAAAACCAAAAATATTCTTTAAAGATTATTCTATACAAATGCTTTAGTTTTATTTTTTGCAAAATAAATAGAAAAAAGTTATAATGTTTTACCAGTGACCCTAATTTTAGTTAATAACTTTTTTGTTTTTAATGTTAGGAAAAAAATTAACAAAACCAAAATTAAGAGAATTTGATTTGCAACAAAAAAAAATTATATTTTTTTTTGTATGATCAATATTTGTTTTTATATAAATTATAATAACCATTTGCACCTCTTTTCCAAGATGGCGGCCCGCAAGACAATAGTGGCGACCCCACAAACTTTAATGTAACTTTACTTTGACCTTCCCATGACAACTAAAAAATAAAATTTTGTCCTCTAAAAATTGTAACCCCCAAGGTAACATTACCATGAACTACTAACGAAGTGTGGCGCCGAGGCGGTGGCTTTGCAAGGATTTTGGCAAATTTTAAATGTAGGTATGGATGGGTCCACATTTATTTCATTCTGATAGCAATACTGACAAGTACACAAAAAATGATAAAATAAACAAACCTTTTCAAAGGCACATAAAATGCTTTTCATTAAAAGGCTCTTTTAAAGATCTTTTTAACGGTATTACTAGTAATAATAAACAGGGTAGAGCAAAAAGTATACAGGGTGAGTCAGAATTCTGAAAAAGATCATTTACTCATTATTATTTGAACTTTTTTTTTTTTGTAGGTATATAGTCTGGCATAAACTTTACATATTTTAAAATATATTTTGATGTATACAGGATTGCTCACAAAAGTGTGTCGATATAAAGTTATGTTTTTTTAATGGATTTGTATTTTATATTTTTGGTAAATTCCCTTTTAGATTTTAACACTTTTATGTTGTGGGTTATATAGGGTTTGATCATCAAATTTAGAAAATATTGTAGTTGAGCAACCCGGTATACATCAAAATATATTGTAAATATAAACTTTATGCCTGACTATACACCTACAAAAAATAAATTAAAAAAGTTTTATTGATAATGAGTAGGTAAATCAGCTTTTTCAGGCTTCTGACTCACCTTGTATACTTTTTGTCCTACTCTGTATATTATCACCAGTAACACCATTTAAAAAACCTAAAAGAACCTTTTAATGGAAAGCATTGAAGAAATGCCACTGTATTTTCAAATTGCCCCACGGCAGATGTGATCGAATACATTTAAAATTTGCCAAAATGGATACCTGTCATACTTGCCCGTCGACAAAGCCATCGGCTTTGGGCTTAGTGACTTCCCATCTTAAGGTTCGGAACATCACTGCAAAAGTCTGGTCAAACTGGCTCTTATACTATAATATTTTTCTAAAAGCAGTTTGTGTGAGTGTTAGACAATTTTTTGTGAAAATGAATGCCTTATAGCTTAGTGACTTATTGTTCAAAAATGGCCCGATACTTCGGCTTTTGAGTAGAAGCAAATGCTTTATACAGTGAATAAAGTATGTCAACATTAGTAGATTTTTGAACAGACCCACCTCAAAAAGTCCTGCTGGCACCCCCACCCCCCTCAAAGTTGGTTAAAGGATTGATATAGTTTTTTTCTAATATCTTCTAAACGGTAAATGATAGAAAACTGATTTTAGTGTCGTTAGATAGAGCACAAAATTCTGCAAAATAGTAACACTAAAAATTGTATTTTTGTTGATTTAGTAAAATTCTATAACAAAAAAATGTTGGAGGGGAGCATCCACACGGCACTTTTTACGATATATCTTCCAAATCATCCACCAAATAAAAAAAATATAAGATACAAAAAATAAAGACCAAACTTTTCCCTATCAAATGGTGTATAACATTATACTATTATCTTATTAAAAAAAAAGCTACCAGTGGCGTACAAAAGTAGCACTACACCAGTATAGTACCTAAAAATAGAAATTTTTAATGTTATACTTTTATTTTATTTTTTCAATATTTTTTACTTTAGTTTAATTAATTTATAATTATTTCTAATTCTGCATACTAGTAATAATAAATAATCATATTACACGGAAAAAAATACCAGTACAAAAATCAAAATCAAGACGTGTGGATTGAGTTTGGTACTGGTAAAATGTAAGACATATTTCGTGTATCGAAATTGCTAAAAAAATCAACCGGTTGCGATACCACGTCCTCCTTTTATGGAAAAGGAAAAAAAGTGTTGGGAAGCTTGGGAATCTTTTCCGGAAGTTACAGCTACTTTCATTGATTTATTGCAGCATTCAAAAAAACCTTCATCTCGGCAATTAAGTGTGATCTCAAAATTCGTTGTAACCATTTACGATAAACATTCTGATAGTAGCAACATTGATATTTGTCGAATGCAACTTTTTGCCCAAAAAACCGAACGGTTAAGAATTTACCCCCTTTGGGGATGGATTTTAAAGAATACTAAATGGACACCACTGTGGACCACTTTAAAAATGAAAAAATATCATCTGATACACTATTAAAATGTAAATGTAAGATTTGTGGCACAAATTGTAAATGTTTTTTAAACAAATTTAAAATGTACTAGGTTATGTTTGTTTACGGAATGTTGTAATTAGGTATTTTAGGTTGTGTAATAATGTGTTTGTTTTTTATTGATGTTATATACAGTGTGTCCCAGGATAGATGTTACAAAAGGACAAATGGACAAAAATTTTTGAATATTTAAACGAAATTTTGGGCAGACCGGTCGCATGGTCCAAAAGTAATAAATACAAAACTTTACTTCAATTGGTATTAAACATGGCAAGTTAAAAAATTGACAAAATTTTTTTTTTTACTTAACGTGTTTAACTTTAAATTTTGACATAATTAGTTCTCTACAACATTTACCTATACAATTTTGTCCTATTTTTAAAAATAAAGGTATTTTATTCTTGGTCATTTTTCATATTTTTAGTTATAACTTGCCCTGTATATTCCCAATTAAAATCAAATTTTGTATTTATTAGTTTTGGACCATGCGACCAGTTTCCCAAAAGGACGATTAAAAATTCCAAAATTTTTGGTGAATTTGTCCTCTTGTAACACCTATCCTGGGACACACTGTATAAGCCATATTTGTTCTTATCTTTATAATAAAAAGTTATTATAATACTGTTGTTATTTATTTAAAAATATAATGAATCAAATTATAAAACAAAAGAAATAAGTAAATAAAATGTAAAATATAATTATTAATTAAAAAATCTAAGTGAAAAATAATATTTTAAAATTAATAGAATAACATTAAATATTTCGATTTCTAGGTACTTTACTGGTGTAGTACTAATTTGGTATGCCACTGGTAGCTTTATTTTAAAAGATAATAGTCTAAATGATAACTTTGTGGTTTGTCGTTTATGTTGTTTATTTTTTTATTAATGGTTTGAAAGATATATGGTAAAAAGTGCAGCGGCCGTATGGATACTCCCCTTCGACTTTTTTGTTGTAGAGTCTTACCAAGAAAACAAAAATATCATTTTTAATATTACCATTATGCGCAATAAGGTAATATTACCAATTAATATAACCAAAGTGAGAACTATTCTGAAAAAAATAAAAGTATAACATTAAAAATTTCTATTTTTAACTACCTACTATATTGGTGTAGTGCTACTTTTGTACGCCACTGGTAGCTTTAATTTAAAAGAAAACGGTATATTGTTATACACCATTCGATAGGGAAAACTTTGGCCTTAATTTTTTGTGTCTTATATTTTTTTTGTTTGGTAGACGGTTTGGAAGATATATCGTAAAAATGCCTTGTGGATGCTTTGAGGGGGGTGGGGTGTGCCAGCAGGACTTTTTGAGGTGGGTCTGTTCAAAAATCTACTAATGTTGACATACTTTATTCACTGTATAAAGCATTTGCTTCTACTCAAAAACCGAAGTATCGGACCCTTAAGTCACTAAGCTATTATCGAAATTTCAAGGAATATTTTTCTCCATTTTGTATTTAAATACCCATTTTTATTAGCTGAATAAACAAATTGCAACACTGTGCTCCTTAATGTAAATGGCCCATTAATGGCAAATAAGTTTTTTGCCTCAATTGAGCACACACGGTCTAAATCGGGCTGATTTAAACCGGAGGAAGCATAAATGCAAATTTTACTGGTATATTTGATAGCATAAACAAGGTATTTCCTAACTACGAACCTATGAACATAGGTCCGCAGTTGCTTTGTTTCGAGGTACCGAAGTTTTTAAAAAAGTCCATATTTTAAAAATATCCTAAATATCCATAGGGATATCGGTATAGACCGATTGGTATGTATAGTCGTTTGGAGTAATAATTCTCTTATTTGGCCTCAACTAAATTAAAAATGTCGGGTACAGTGGCGTCTCAGTGGGCACCAGAACTAATATTATTAAGAAATAAAAGTCCATTACTAACTTGCTTTGTAATTTTTAATTTTTTTCCAAATTGCAATTTTTTGAGGTTCCTGTATTATCTTCGTAGAAATAAAACATTGAAGGCACTTTTAAAACACATTTTAAAAGGTATCTACTGACAACAAAAAAGGAAAAATAATAAAACAAACATTTTTGGCCTTAACGTAAATAAGATGTGTATTTGATAATAATGTAGTTATTTTTCGCATTTACTGTAAAGTCAAAAATATTTATTTTGTATTTTTGGTTTTTCTCTTAACTTGGCTATGGATCCTTTTAACATAAGTTAGATTGTCTTTTTTTTCCAAACCGAAACTGGATACTAAAAAAGTACACGAGCCTTAAAAGTTGTATATTAGGAGGAAGAAGAAAAATAGAAATATAAGGAAAACGCCGGACGCCACTGTGCCCAATAATTTTATTATAAATAGGTCTAAATAACCGTTCCATTACTTATATTAATCAGTTTAAGGATACTTAAGAAGTTATAAATTACCGACTTTTTAAAAAACTGTAACGACCTCTTTCTCAAAAACAAAGCCAATCCGGCATAGGTTCAAACAATAACCTTATTTTTAATTTAAATCTAACAGTAAAAGCGGCATTCCACTCGAAATCGGAAAATGACAAAAAAATTAAAATACTGTCATATCAACGAAAATAATAGCATACACTTCAAGGCAGTTGTAATCAGGGTCGAGGGACCTTCAAAACAAGGTATCACTTAGGGGTAAGGTTTACCCCTGCTAAAGAGTTGCAGTTCAAAGAGTAAAAGTGGCAAAAAATGGTTTCCTCCCAAAATAAAAAATTGACGGGTCCGAGCGTTTTTCTTATATGAGCTGAAGTGCCCAAAAATTAGCTTGGTTTTGTTTTCAAGTGGCCACCATGTATTTATTATAACAGTTTTTTTTATTTTATCTTAATATTAATTAGTTGAATACATAAATATGGTAAAATTAAAACAATTTCCGATCCATGTCATTAATCAGCTGTACCTGACGCTCAAGTAAATAAAGTTTCGGCAAAAATTATTAAAATTTGGCCTTTTAATTAGTGTATTAAGCACATATTGACGCGGTTATTTAACGTGTCCAATTACGGAAATTTTTTCCATTGGTTAACACCGAAAAAATCATTTAATTCAAATTTTATTATCGTCAGGTTGGTCGAATTGCGTCTTATCTTTCCTCGTTTAGCTTTCTACTTAAATGTTCCCTCTGTCTTTTCGTGTATTAATATTTTTATTTTTTCTGTAATTTTGATCAGCATTAAGTGATTTTAAAGACAAAAACGTTGTATTTAACTTTTCAAAGCAGACTGTTTATTTTCTGTGAAAATGCCAAAGCATTTAAATAGCCGATGATTCGGATAGCTAAATACTTCTTTTGGATCCAATTATTGTTTAAATTATTTTTAATACTTTGTATTTTAGTAAGAATAACCTTTTTACATTAAACTCAACAATAAACTTGTTTGTTATAAATTAATATTATCAAACATTATTAATGTAATACCCTAAAAATATAATAGTAATTTAATTACGGCATTATAATTTTTCTGACTACCTGGTTAGTCAGAATAAACTTATGTGCATCTACTGATTTTGTTAGGATGTCACATATTGTCATTGCAAAATATTAGCAATTATTGCATTTTTCATCACTAAATAAACAAAAAAAATAAGGACTAACTTGTTTTATTCAATTTTATTTTAAAATTGTTAGCAATATGCTATTTTGATTAGTTTGTATTAATTTAAAAAAAAATAACAACCTAATGTTTTTGTATTATCGTTACAAGCTGGCAACTATGTCGCTATTTGACGTCACTCAAGGGGTATGACGTGCATTGGAGATTGTTTTGATTTTACTGTAGTAATGTTTCTTAGGTTAAAATAATATGGAAGGGTTTTTAATAAACAAATTCAGGTACTCATTTTGTACTTGCACCACCATTCACGATTTAAAAAATATTGCTTCTAATCGGTCAAATTCTTTATAATATTAAATGTATAGGAAATAAATTTTATATAGAGAAAAATACTCTCATAAGTTCAGTGGCCGAACTAAAATTTGACTTTAAGGAGCAGAGAAGGATTTTTCGATGTCCCACCAATCGCATATTTATGCGTATAGGTTAAGAATTAACCGGGGTATACACGGTCATGAAAAACTGTCACATCTGTCAAAAAGCCAAGGCTCGCGCGCAAATTTGACCGTGTGTATTAAAAAACTGCCACATCTGGCTTGGCATGGGACTCGATGACCGAGTTTGATTTTTCATGGCGCGCGTCTTGCAAACTTGTGCATGTGTAGGACACGTCAGTTAACGTTTTAGTTTAGGAACGTCGTTTACGGGGTTATATTGTTGGTTTTGAGTTAACAAAATGGCTCTTTGGCGCCAGGAAGATGTATTGCGTGATTTTATAGATATGTACCAAGGTTATCCATGATTTTGGAAAGTTAAAAGTAATGAATACATTGACATAAATAAAAAAATCTTTTCGCTGAATTACGCCTATGTTCAAGTTGATCACACCACCAGCTGCCAAAACTGACGCTGAACTGACAGGTACATCTGAATCGTGTGTATCAAAACCTTCATTTAATATTTGCTTTCATGCAAGTGCGTTTCAGGTTTGCATCACCGTGTTTACCCCGGTTTACACTCTGGAGTCAAAGGAAAAAGTAACATCTAAAGTCCTAACCCTATGCTTACATATCTGTATTGATTTAGAATTAAATTAAAATTTAAAAAATTGGAAATTAAGCATCTATTTGCACTGGTCTTAATTATCTTTATTATTTGTATTAGAAAGCAGCAGATAATATTTTAGTACAATAAACAACTTACTTAAAATTAAAATAGACAAGCATTACAAACGGATACATGTATAGTATACTACAATTTGACAAAAAAGACTAATCCACATAAACACCTATAAGTACAATTCGTAAATAAAATCCTAAACTAATATTACATTCCATAAACACAATACAGACATATAAATTCAAATAAAAAATTTATTTGGTCGCATAAAGTCAGCTAAAGAAGGAAGGACTCATAAGATCAAAATAAACCTATAAATAATGATAAAAAAAGGCAATAGAAAACCTTAAAAATAGGTAAAAATTAATAACAAACATAAAAAGCACTGGTGGTGGTCATATAATTATTATATAATATTATATTAAAATAATAATACGTTGTGATATGTCATACTTAATTTTCTTGTAATTATAGCTACACAACTTCAAAAATAATTTTTTAATAGGTATTTCATCTGCAAAGGGGAAATACTTAGTTCAATATAGAAAAATGTTGCCCAAGGGTTTCAAATTTTATTTATTTTAATTATAACAATGACCAACCCCATCATTTTTATATAAGCTATAGAGTATTTTTGTAATTTATAAAAATATATATGATTTAAACAAAAATGATTTTTAGGTCCTGTATTTAAAATAAAATATCGAAATGAATGGAAGAACAGATAAACCTATTTTAATATCTTTGTCAAAAAGTGCTTTTAGGTAAAAACTATGTAGTAATGTAAATGTTATATTAAAGAAAATCAACTAATTAAAATAAATTAAACTACATGGTCTATTCTCCAATTCCATTTAACAGTGTCACATGCGACATGCAATATTTTTGCTTAAAAATCATACAAGATAACATTGATGTTGCTTGAGACACTGGGTTTTTTAAGATTGTCGAAGACATCAACAGAGAGAGCAAATATTGGGGACAAAAAGACTTAATACTTTACAAGTTTTACAAGTGCTTACATTGAAACAGCGTTCCATGGTCTTATTTTATCATTTGATACTAAAACAATGACAAAAATTTAGTTACCCTTACTACATAAAAGTTTTTATAGAGCCCTTTTACTTGTTATGAAATAAATTTAAATTATTAAAGTTGTTGGCTTATTTTTCTGTCTACTAAAAATTATAAAAATTATAAAAAAATTGAAGCCCCTGGGGTCTTAAATTAAAATTTCCTAATCAGTGCTTCTTTAAACGATACAAAAAATGACAAACTTTTTTTTCTATGAATAAATTAAACTTTTGTCCTGGTGTTAGCTGAAAACCTTAAAATTCTTCTTCGATGTCCCTATTCGCCGTTCAATCATAGATAATGGATAAATAAGTGGTTTTCCATGGGAGGTTTCTACAAAAATAATAATTGGGTAAGTACAGGATATTGCATTTAAGAGAAAAATGGCATATTTTTTACTCCTTTCGTATTTTTTAAGAATTCAAGATGGGCAATTAATGTATTTTATCTCGGAGAATTTAAAAATTGTAACGAGAAAACAATTGTATGAAAAATAAAAGACTTACGCCATAAATGTTGCGTTTTTTTAATGGTACACCTTACTTAATAATGGTCAGTTCTTAGTGTGTTTTTATTTTAATAATTGTACTATCAGTCCACCTTTAACTGTTTTTGAGATATTGATGCTTAGGAAGTCACATTTTTGGCTTAAATTATGATTTAATTAAATATGTCAGTATTAAATAAAGGTAATACAGGCAATCACCTGTAACTTCAAAGTTGAAATTTTTACCTATTTTTAGTTTTTATTTCAGTTTTTTAAAATAATATATTCTTTAAATAAAAACTGCAAATTTTAATGCTATTATACAAATGTTAAGAAAATGCCAGTGAAGCGGAAAGGTAATTATGAAAAAATAAAATAAAATCTTCTAATAGGTAAAAAACTTTAAAGTGTCAGAAACACCTACGCTACCTGCATTTTATATGAAATATACTTATTTAATTAATTAATATAAGCCGAAAATATAACTGTTTAAGCGTCAATAACTAAAAAGCAGTAAAAGACAGATATATGGTTCCATCATTAAAAAACACGCACCATTGGCCATAGAATTTAAAAATGGTAAAATTAAAAGGGTGTTCTCTTAAAAAATGCTACATTTGGGGTGTCAGTCTTTTTTGTTATTACAAATTTGAAATTCTTCGAGCTAAAATACATCGATTGGCAATTTTAAATATTCTAAAAATACGGGATAAAGTTAGTAAATATGCCGTTTTTACCCTGTACAGTGAGTCTTTTCTAACTTGTCCACATTTTAAATGTTTATAACTTTTTATTTTTAACCTTAAAAAAATTATCCAAAAACCAACTTGTACGGTACAATTACCAAGTATTATTTCTGTTATGAACATTACACAAAACAATTTTACTAACAAAATATATAGACATAACTTCCTTTTTTAAATGACACCCTGTATATTATATCACCATTAAAAAGTTATTTTAAAAAGCTTTACAAAAATACCACATCCGATATATCTCTCTTTAATAGTTTCGGAAATATGACCATTTAAATATGAAAAATATTATAGGTGTGTTTGGCATATTGAAAAGTGTACTGTAGTGTATTGTAGTTTTGATGCCAAACGCGTTTAACTAAGTTATGTCACAAATGTCAAAAAATCAAAAGGCTTATATGCTTTTATTTATAAATAAATAATTGAAATTTTACATATTTGGGTTGCTTGTTCTCTATACTTGTTCGTACGAGTGGTGGACTTCATCGACAAGAATTATCTTTTTAATACAATGTACCTAACTTCACAAACTCGAAAAAAGTGTAGTTGAGTTAAAAAAAGTTATAACTTTTTGTTATATATGCCAAACAAAACTTATATATAATTTCCACTAGACCTATACTCTGTTCACTATAAATTGAGAAAAACACCAAAACAAAAAATGTATTTTATTGGTTTAAAAAGTCAGTAACCCTAGTCACCACAATAAAAATTTATTTTATTGGTTTAAAACTGCAGTAACCGAAGTTAATTTTAATTATTTTTTAATTAGTATTAGCATAAGTCACAAGATTCAAGAACATATATTGAAATTGGAGTGTTTATAAATCAAATTTATTTTTTTAGTTGTAAAAAACGACCTTGAAACTCTGTAAAATCAAAACTTAATACTAAAATGGGGAAAATATTAATTGCCTATGTGCCATAAAAAGATTAGAACCAGTAACTTCTTTATATTTAAGTTTTATTACGTAGTTTTTAAAATGTAGCTAAACAATGCCACGAAAATTGCTAAATTTATTTTAGGTTAATACTAATACTATGTTATTCCTATTACTAAAATTAAGTTCTGATTTATAAACTCGGCCTTACTTACTAGGTATTCATTATCAATTTATAATGGCCGAGGTATATATGTGTACTTACAGGACTAAGTTTAGACCATAGATTAGGGTGTCCGTTATTTCCCAAATCGATATTTTTTTAGCGTTCGCGCCCTAAACTTTTAGTTTATAGTTTAATAAAAATATATCCATTGTAAAAATCCTCTTAATTCCTAATTTAAACCGTGCCGAAGCCATGTTGCTTTTCCCATTTAAATAACATGGGATTTTTGGAGATTGTTCTTTTATTTTATTATTCAAATATAAAAATTAGGTATATCTTTAGCTCTAAGCTATAAGCACTATGTTTAGTCTCGAAGATAAAATAGACAGTATATCTACTATTTTTAGATTTGGATGGTCATATTTCCAAAACTTTAAGAGATAGACATATCAAATGTGGTATTTTCTTAAAGGTCTTTAAAATATCTTTTTAATAGTGATGTAATAATATAGAGTGTTTTATTTAAAAATGTAGGTATTCTATTAAATTCCCGAGAATGGCCACATCTCAACTCAACATTTGACGGTAAATAACTCTTAAAGGAGTGACTTAACCGAAAATTCGTTAAAAAACTTTTTTGTAAAGCGTTAAATTTCAAAATATGCATTGAGTAGATTTTTCTATATACACTCCTCAAAAGAATTATCGCATATGCTCGATTTCTTTCATAAGCTTCAATACAAAAATGCTTTCACTTAAATGGCCATATCTCTTTTAATTATTAAGTTATCAAGGCAAATAAAAAAGAGAATGTTAGGAAAGGTGGAGCTATAACTTTATCGTAACCGTTGTTATTTACTGTTACCAATACATCCTACGGGGCGATAAAACTTTAAAAAAAATAATAATAATTTTTAACCGGCCTGTATAATGTGCTATTAATTGGGACGAATATCATTTGTAAATAAATTATACCCTTACTCATTTCTAATATTTTATAATCACAAATTTGATTACCCCCTTTCAACAGCACATCATACAGGGTAATTAAAAAAAATTTGTTTTTTAATTTTATCACCCCGTAGGATGTATTGGTAACAGTAAATAACAACGGTTACGATAAAGTTATAGCTCCACCTTTCCTTAACATTTTCTTTTTGAATTGTCTTGACAACTTAATAATTAAAAGAGATATGGCCATTTAAATGAAAGCATTTTTGTATTGAAGCTTATGAAAGAAATCGAGCATATGCGATAATTCTTTGAGGACTGTATTTGTGCCTGAGAAAAAAATTTAAAAAAGTCCAAAAATCCCATATTATTTAAATGGGAAAAGCAACATGATTTCGGCACTGTTTAAATAGGGAATTAGGAGCATTTTTACATTGGATATAATTTTTTAGACTATAAACTAATTCTTCAAGGGGCGATCGAAAAAAATATATTTGGGAAATAACGGACACCCTACTGTAGATATAATGAAAATTATTATTTTTTTAATTTAAATGATTATATTTTAGAAACTATTAAAGATAGATATATCAAATGTAATATTTTTTAAAATACCTTTTAAATATTAATCTGCAGAAAGTCCCATTGAAAAGAAAATAAGGTATGTTAATAAATTCTGTTAATAATATTGTTTTGTGTAATCTTCATAACAGAAAAAAAAACCCGATAATTCACTGTACAAGTTGGTTTTTGGATTATTTTTAAGGTGACAAAATAAAAAAGGTATAGACATTTAAAATTGGGGACAAGTTAGAATGGACGCACTGTACTTGTGTAACATCGCATTTTAGTTGCAAACAATTTTGTTTTATTTATTGTCTATGAAAATAAATAGTTTGGTTAGTAGAAAACAAATATGCAGGAATAATATTATAAATGATTAGGGTTCTTTGATGCCTAAATATAAATGAGTTGCACAGCGCTATTAAATTTAGGCTTGCGATTTATAGAACGAGGGAACGAGGTCAATTTATTATCATTTATAAAATTTTGATTTATCTTAAAATCTATGTATTTTTAACAAAAATGTGTGGACATTTTATTGTAGAAAATATATGATTATGGTAAAATAAATCAAATAAATTTGAAAATTAAATATAGGTGTCTTTATAAGGTGCGATAAAAACGCTGCAACAAATTCCTTAGGCTAAAATATGACGATCTAACCGAACTTGAATGGTTTCGGAGATACAGGTTGATAAAAATTTATTTCGATTTTAGTTGCTTATAAATAATTTGTTATTAATAGGTGTATTTTTGCAATATTTGTATAGGGGTTTTGAAAGGTGAGAAATAAGAATAAGAATCTGCTATTAACTTTTTATAATCTCTAGAGGCCACCACCTGCGTAATCTTACACCAATTAAAAACTAAGTAACTTTTTTGAGTTTTAAAAGAAAGGGTTTTAAAAATCGCCCTATGATATACAGGAAGATTAAAAATTACATAGATGTTATTTTGGCCTATAAAGAAAATCGCTTACGAATATAAATTGGTGCTAATTTCCGTAGAAATAAAATGTGTGATGGCTGGATGGATGTCCTAAACGTCTTAACTTTTGAGAGACAGGGTGTTAAAATTTTCAAAAACCAAAAAATTTCGAAAACACCTATTTTAGTAAAAACTGTTATACTGGATATAAACCTTATTTAAATAAGTATTTATTATTTTTGGTACATAATTGCTAACTCAAAATGATAAAACCTAATTTTTAACAGAAAAAGATCCCGCAATGAAATTCTTTTATGGTTTAAAAATAGGCAATCAAGACGCCACTGGACTTATTTAATATAATTAAGTTTGTGATAAATTACCCTTTTAATGTTATTAATAATATTGCCAAATTAAAACAAAATTGGGTAAAGATATTATTTAACCTGAATAAAAAAATAACTTTTTGTTAAAAGTGCCGCAACCTTTTGGGTTACTACATACATGCGTTTTAACTTAACTTAAAAATGTTGGTGAATAAAAAGACAAATAAATTATTTATAAGAAAAAAATATTTATTTTAATTAACATTCAATTTTTAAAATCATTATAAGTAATAAGAAAAGAAAATTGTTCACCTTTTTTATTACATTTTAATGCTTTTTAATTCTTTAAAACAGTTTACTGAAATTATTTTTTCTTAATATTATTGTTTTGAAATAAAAGGTTCTTTTCTCTAATCCTATTTAAATACTGCGGTTGCCAGCCATAATATTTCTTTTTTGATTTTTAAACTATTTTTGATTAGTTATGTGAAAAGAAAAAAACTGTTAAAAAAAGTTGGAATTAAGCTCTATTTTTTAATTATTCGTAATTAACCTATTTTTGCACACAAATTAACTTGTTTTTTTCTTCTTCTGCATAATTTATGTCTTTTATTTTTAAATATTTTATTCAAGATCTGCCAAGTGAAATGTCATCCCTAACTAGTTAAACAACTGCAGCAGAACTTTGAAAAATTAAATAAAAAAAATACAGTTACTATTATAAAAAGCATTTATAATATTCTATTAAGGAGAAAAAGTTGCCTTAGGCTTCACTATCAATTCCTAGAAAAATAAATTGTTTATAAAATATTCTACTTGTTTTTTAAATGCTGCTATTTTTCAGCCGCAAAAATACTTACTTAAATATTTAAATATTATACAAATTCAGGTTGCAAATATGCAGTTCTGCCCCGTAGGCCAAATGATTTTCAGTCCGAAATTGTCTGTATATTTTTAAAATTTCGTTTAAAAATATTAAAACTTGAATATTTATATTGGCAATTTCAGCGAAAAACAATATTGTCATATTGTATTGTACGTACAAAAACTAAATTCTAGAAGAAGGTATATTTGTGCTCTAGGTATTTTAACTTTTCTGTTATAGTTCCCACAGGAAACACCGAAAATTGAGGGGTCTAACATCGTCGACTTTTAATAGCCATTTATGTTTTTAAACTTTGCCAAAACCGATTTTATTGGCATTATAAACTCCGACTGCTATATCCTTATCTCGCACCAACTTTCAAAGATCATATATATTCAGGAAGTTTTAAACTTTTTACTGCCAGTGTAATCTATTGAAACTGTCTTTAATCAGCTTTGCGGAATATTATTTTATGGAAATTTTAAAAAACTTTCCTCATTGAATATAATTTAACATAAAGAATCCTGTGTAATTTGGTTAATGTGTTATAAAATTAATATCTTAATGGTCTGATCATTTTAAGGGTTTCTCTACGTTTTTTTTATCTTGATACTGGGTTTACAGTTTACATGCAGCTCACTTCCGCGGCAGTCAGCAGGAAAGTGGGCGGTGCGAGCAGCCTCTGATCTTGTTTGTTTTTTTTTTTTGTTTTGAAGCGCGGCAAAAACTGTCAAATAGCGCCCCTTAGCCCCCGTCACGTCATTCCTAAGGCTTAGGAAATAATTTCGCGGTGATTCAGAGCTTGTCGGTTTTTGCATCAAAGGAGCACGCAAATATGTTGTTTTTTTGACGGATGTTTGGCGAATTGTTGCCAGTCCGGACGCAGCTTTAAATGAATTAATAAATAAATAAATTTTAGATAAATTTAAGAAAAGTAATTTCAGTAAAAATGATTAATTTACCATTATTCCAACAATGGTCATGCTTACCAGAGTGGCTTTCCAGTGACGCAAATAGAGCGCTCCCGAGTAGCTCAGGAGCACTTCGTTCTACTTTATGGCGTTCCAGTGACGGAAAGTGTTATGCACCTGAGCTACTCCGTTTTTCTTTCCCCTTGCCCCTTATGCACCAACCCCTCTTTTGGTTTTTGTGCTTCAAACGTGTTTTTATGGTTAAGGATGGATTTATTAAAATTATTTATTTAAAATGGAATTAGATATTAAAAAGAGATTATTATTATACAGCCAAAAAGGTTAAAAACAACGAAATTTTAAAATTTGTTATAGTATCTCTCTCTCCTTGTCTAAGGATGCGTTCCAGTGACTAACTTTTAGAGCAGTTCAAGAGCTTCAAGCCCTGGAGCGTGACGCACAAACATTTTCGTCACTGGAAAGCTACCCTTGAGGTGCAAGTAGTGCAGGGCGCCAGGGCGCAATGATTCTGAGGCGGAAATTTTGGAAATAAAATTATTGAAAATTGTATCCTATCGTTAAAAGTAATCTTAAAGTCATTATTTTTATTTTAAACATATAAAATAGTTACGATAAGAATGAGTCTAGAAAAATAATTTGGTGCTAATTTCCGTAGAAATAAAATGTGTGATGGCTGGATGGATGTCCTAAACGTCTTAACTTTTGAGAGACAGGGTGTTAAAATTTTCAAAAACCAAAAACATTCGAAAACACCTATTTTAGTAAAAACTGTTTTGCTGGATATAAACCTTATTTAAATAAGTATTTATTATTTTTGGTACATAATTGCTAACTCAAAATGATAAAACCTAATTTTTAACAGAAAAGTATCCCGCAATGAAATTCTTTTATGGTCTAAAAATAGGCAATTAAGTGATTTTTTTCTTCTAAACTAAAAAGAAACGAAATATAATTATGAAACATAAAAGCAGTATTTTTATTTGCGTAATCTAAAGAAAGCACAAAAATTTTACACACATTTATACAGTTAGTGGCGTGCCGTTTTTTTGTTGGAAATATTCCTTTAGTGGCCTCTCAAGACGCTACTGGACTTATTTAATATAATTAAGTTTGTGATAAATTACCCCCTATAATGTTATTAATAATATTGCCAAATTAAAACAAAATTGGGTAAAGATAGTTTTGTTTTTAATTTTACCACTCTGTATTTCAAAAGTTAGGTCGTTTAGGTCATATGTTCATATTTACTTTACTTCCTACAATAAGCTAAAGAATCATACCCTGTATTTTCAGCCATCAAATAAATTATACCCTGTATATAATTTTTTTAATGCAGTTTTATTTTATGTTAATGTTAGTTAAAACATTTTGTTGCTAGATTTAAAATTATTGGAGTCGTATAGCGGGATGAGGGCAGGCAAATAAAAACCACTATTGTATTTATCTCAACGTTTCGTGGCTAGATTGCCACTTTATTAAGGGACTATAATTAAAAAAAAGACACATTACAAAACTGTTCAGTTACATGGACCTAATATTTTACAACATTTACAAACTATATTGACTAGAAGGAAAGGCGAAGGAACAACCATCAGGCCGTCAGGTCCGCAATCAGATAATCACTTCGAGCTTTTAACAGTGGGAAATTATTTGTCCGAATAACTGTCAGTGGGAACTTCTCTCAAAATGTTAATATTGGCGTGTATAACTTATCTATTAAAATTACTTTGAGTGGGACCTTATAGAGACTGCAAGCATCATCTATCAGCCTATTTATCTGATTATTCATGTTACACATTGAAGTTTATATACTGGGAAACCAAACCGTAAACTCTATAAACAAAAACAATATATCACATTTAAGAAATATTAAGAAACATAACCAATGACCTAAGAATATATACTTAATAAAAGGACGACACTTTACATGTGATTTAATTTACTGCCGATGTTCTATTAATTAAACTTTGCTAAAATTGTTCTTTGTACTTGTTTAATATTGCTGAATAAGAGACACCCAAATCATTTGTGTCCGTCCTAGATTTATTGAATTATTCAGTTTAATAAATATCATCTCACCTATATTTCGCTTTAAGAGGATGCCGTAGCACGTTAAATTAGCTAAAACGCGATTCGCTGCCGTTTTTTAAATATTTGTTTTGAGAAAAAGTTATCCATAGAAAAGTTTCTTAAAAATAATCCAAAGATTATCGGAAAGTTAATAATACATTAAATTTCCCAAAATTACAAAACCGTAAAAATAACCAACGTTCCGATAATCTCTGAATCATTTTAAGAAACTTTTCAATATACTACTTTTTTCTCAAACTAATATTTAAAAACGGCAGGGAATCGCGTTTTAGCTCATTTAACGTGCTACGGCATCCCCTTAAATTGTTATGTTCCCGATCGAAAATAATTGTTTTATCAAAATCAAATTCATGTCCCGTCATTTTATGGTGTAGGCTTAAAGCAGTAGTTTCAGCTTTATTTTGTTTTCGGCAGTCATTAATATGTTGTTTTATTCGTTCGCGTAAGTATTGTCTGGTCTGGCTAATATAAAAGGTGTTTTCGCACTCCTTACACGGTATGCCATACACTACATTGGACATATATTATATTCATCCGGAAGCTTGTCTTTCAACTTCGTAAATAGATTATTTATCGTTTTTATATTGTAAAAAGCTAGTTGGCAATTATTGTCTCTACTTGAGTGGTGGTTTTTATTTGCCTGCCCTCATCCCGCTATACGACTCCAATTTGTTTTTCGAAAGGGTGCTATAAACTAAACTATTTAAAATTATATTAACAGTAAAATCAGGTCAGGAACAGGTCATATTATGAGAGCGCTCGTTTCAAAGTTTACCCACACTTATATTAGATTGTTATATTATGGCATAAAGAGTAACCCAAGCAGCAAGGTGACGTCTTATTGACGTCTCTTTTGGACATTTCTGGTCACATTTGGTCGTCATAAGATGACAACAAAATGACGTTAAATTGATCTCCCTAATATCAATTTTAGGCGTTCAACCAATTATAACCGCGGTATTAAATGGTGACAACTTTGATGTATACTACATTGTTTAAACGTCAACATAACCGATTGGTAAATACTGTTTTAGAATTGGTTCCTCGCCTAAAATTGATGTAAGTCACAGACAAAAGACGTCCCGTTAATGGTCATAATGACGTCTTTAAGATGACGAAAAAATTTACGCATAGACTTTCTTTTAAAAAGCTAAAATGGTATGATATTTTATTTGAACATTGAAACAGGAAGAACTTACTGCTTCCAATTTCCTTGCAAGCAAGTAATGCAAGGTCGCATCTCTCGGGACACTGTCCAACCTGGAGTTGCAGATTTTAACACTAGCGGAAAGTATATCTTTCAAAGCATGTTGAATAAACGTAGTAGTTTATTGTCCATTACGCCATCTATCGGTAGAGCTTTTTCCTATTTCAATTTTGTAAAATTATTAGTCTTATTCAGCCCGGTGTCAGTAATATTGGCGATACGGCAACAGGGATTTTTCGGCTCAGTTTGTAGGGCCCACTTGAGGGGACTTGAGGTTAGGGGCAGGGAAAATCTATGTGTCTCTCTCTTTCTTAATAACTTCAAATATATGCATCTCACTCTCCACTTTGCCTACGTCACTCCACGTCGATTCGCGCAAAGTGGGAAAAACCTGTGGCGACAGCCATTTTATTTTCATGATTTTTGGTGTGGTTCTGGTTTTTAGCGGAGACGCCTGATTTTATAGAAGATTTTGGTGATAATTAGTGTTTCTTTGTGATTTTGGGTAAGTTTAGAACATTTTTTATGTTTTACGGCATATTTGGCTTCAGTTGATTATATTAGTATGAATTTTGTTACAGAAGAAAATTCAAAAGAAAACAGACAGATTTTCTGCAAAGAAAAGCGTGCAGGTATTGTAAGTACAGTAATTTTATAATTACTACATTTTTTATTTGAATTATCAATTATAGTTTTTACTGGGATTTAATATTTTTGTATAAGTTTTTGTATTCTAACCTAATATTTCTTTACTCTGAAATACAAGTTTTAAAGGTGTTTTATATTAATATGTAGACAAAATTATTTAAATTTAGTTCAACCTACCGGGCTGAAATTAATCTTATATTAATCTATTTAAAGTTCTAAGGCTTTAATCTTTGAAATATTAAAACACTTAAACTTTTCGTTTTAAAAACTCTAAGTATTAATTGACTATTGATGGTACTTTTAAAACTGTCATATTAATATATTTAAATCAATAAATAAAATGTATTTTTATAAGTTTAGAAAAAAGTTGTAAAAGATTTTATGAATGGAAAAATATTTTTAATTATATAGACTGAAAGCAACGAATATCTCCAAATAAAGTGTCATTGGTAGCATTCATATTTATACTGATTTACTGTCTCTATATGCCTAAAACACAGAATAAATGAAAATTATTTTACCATTGGTTTTAGAACTCTTTATTGTTTTTATGGGCCTCTTACACGGTCAATGAGTAAAACATTGTACATTGTTAAACTGAATCCGATTTAACCGATCGTATCGAACTTAGAAACATGTTCTAATTAGTTGATTTCAAGGTTTCATTTTAAATTGACCAATCAGAACACATTTCTAAGTTCAATCCAATGGGTTAAATCGGATTCGATTTACCTCTAATCCTACATGTTCTCAGTTTATTTTCAGTTTCAGTGGAACTGTCAGTTTTTCCTATATTATGTAAAAGTGAAGAAATGAAGTTCTTCTGATTTTTTGTTTTGTTCTTCTTTAATTTTTTTACTTTAACACATCGGAAAAACTGACAGTTCGGCAAAAACTAAAGATGAGTTGAAACGGGCATGATCATGTAAAAGGCACTTAAAATATAAAAATATAAAGTAGTCTGATTGTAGTGCCTAAACAAATTTTCTATACAGAACATGCTTTCATGTAAATATTTTATTTTGTCTATGCACTAGGCTTGTGTGAGGGGTTTTGTCAGATGTGTTTGTATTTTTTTTTCAATATTTACCATAATATGCAGGGGGAGGGTCAGTTTTACGCAGATGTAAAAAAGCAGTATTGCCAGTATAGATATTTTAAATTATGTGCCGAATGTGCAAGTATAAGGTGAACACATTGTGAGCCTTTTTGTTAGTTTATTTATTTATACTTGTTCTGTAACATATTTTATTGCATTAATGTTGTGAAAAAACCCATAGTATTATATTTATTAAATTCTTTTTATCCATATAAAACACCTTTTAACTTTTTTCAATAGCATGATCAGTTTGAGAAAACGACTTACTGATTTTTCAACGTGTCCAGATTTTTTCCAGTCACTTTATATTAATATATACAGTGTGGTCTCTTAAGTGTGCAACAAATAGGATTTTTATTTTATATGCAATTTGTTAGAAAATTGTATTCTTTATAAAAGTTACTGCATGCTCCCAAACTATTTAAGCAGTAGTTAGTTTTATTAAATGATCAAGGATATACAGGTTTGTTAAAAATATTGAAAACAGTTTGAAGTAAAGTAAAACTAACTACTGCTGATTCAGTTTGAGACCATGCACCAACTTTAATGAAAAATACATTTTTTTATATCGGCCAAATTTATATTTTAGTTGATGTGTCTATTTTATATTTTACCTCTTTTACATTCGTACAGAGAGTAATTATGAAGTCGGCATATTAAGTGAAATAAGAAATAGCTCCCAGGAAACAATTTATTGGTAGTATTCTTTCCAGACATGATTAGTAAAGGAACTGATAGAAGTGAAACTGATACCATTCTTTTGAAATTTATATTATATTTTTTAATGTTTATTAATATATCAAATGACATCTGTCACATGATCAAATAATCATGGTCACTTGCAAGTGATAGAACTAATAGAAGTAAAACTGATAATTAAAAAAAAATCACTATTGATGTGGTTATATCTATACAATAATATAACAAATGTAAATATTATTTGTGTCATAATACCCATATTCAACTCTTCATCTGCCACCCTCTTTCTGCTTATTTTTTTCTGACAGCGATAGTTGCTAATACTTTACTTAATTACGAGATACTGCTTTTATTTTGTTTTCTTTTCAGGTATGTTGCTGTTGTTCTTCTCAACCAAATATGAAAATGGTTACAAAAGAAAATTTTGTTTATTTTTGCTATAGTTAAAAATTGTTTATGTAAATATTAGATATTTAAAATAAATAGTTTCCATTTTTTACCTTTATGTTTTTAATTGAAATGTCATTTTACATCTTGAAATTTAAAGAACTTGATTAGACCTTTCTTTAAAACATTTAACTAATAATAATTAAACATGAAAAATAAGTTAATGCTCAAAACCATATTAAATAATCATTTTGTTTTAAATAAATTCACATTACTTAAAAAAACTTTTTAAATTCTTCCTGAATCAAGATTTGGGTCATTTTGGTACCTATTTTAGTTGAAAGATAAATAATGATTTGAACTTCAATAAATATAAAAAATCGGTATTTATTAAAGTTTAATTCATGTTAACTATTAACTAAAAAGATATCAAATAGACGAATTCTGCCGTCCTAATGAAAAACGCAGAAAGTAAATTTTTATGAGTTTAGAGTTATTCATAAAATTGAATGTTTGGTTATTTGTCTGCTATGTTTTTATACTTACTTTTTGCAGATAGTCATTATTAAGTTTTAGTAAGTATATAAACTAACAAATAATCATATGTACATTGAAATTTATGAATAATTCAAAACACAAAAAAATTGACTTATCGCGTTTTTCATTAGAATTAGAAATTAAACCAAAAAAATCATATTTTCCCGCTAAAAAATTGAATATCTCAATCGGTAAAGTAGCACCGATATTATCCGATTTCACCACCTAGCGCCATCTATCATGTATGAATTAAATCAAACGAACGCCCACTTCGCTCATAGATGGCTTCTGTTTCGAGAAAAATACATTGTTGCAACATTTCTCTAACCCTTTTATATTCTTTGGTCTTATTTTTCTTTCATATGATATTTCAGTTGGGTTTTGACACGAATCATATAATGTCACAAATTTTTTCTGGCGGGTTTTCTAAACATGACGTCATTAGATTTTTATGAGCTAGTATGACGAAAAAATGACGTCGAAAAGACGTCACTTTAACGACGTCAAAAACACGTCAATTAAATGACGTCATAATTTTGGTCTGATGACAAAAAATGACCAAAAATGACTTAAAAATGACGTCATAATGACGTCAGCTTGCTGCTTAGGAAATTATTTAAAGTTATATCTGAAAAATACAATTATTAAGACATGTATCTTACTGTTGTTGAAAAAGTATATATAAGAACACTTGGAAGCTAAGCCCTCTATATAGTGATTTTACCAAAAGGTATTCTGTTATAGGGGTGAACAATAATTCCTTGTACCAGGGCGCAAGTCACCTCACGGTCCTGAACGAAATATTAAAGCTGGCTATCGCAGTAGAAAATATGATCAGGAAAAAAAATATTTTGAAAAAATAATTTAAAACAGAAGAATAATTTAAACGTTAAGAAATATTTATTAACAAACCTTGTACATGCCGGTATCATCCATTAGTGCCTCCAAGAATAATGTTTAAGTCAGGTGTTAAATATTAATAAATATCTGGAAAATACCTCCTAGCTGCCTTCTAATTTTCCTAAGGATAAAGAAAAATATATTAATGTACCTTAGGCAAATTGTCCCAATAATTATACAGGGTGTCCTGGAACTCTACCGACAAGGGTTTGATTTTCCGTAAAAAAAATGTTGACATAAATATGATACACTCCTGGACAAAAAAAACCGAACAAAGATAATTTTGTTAAAATTAAATCTTAAATAACTTTTTGGCTTTTTGACCGATTTTAATTATCTCTCTCGTCCAATGGTAGCTTTTTTTATTAAGATTATTATTTAATATGGTAATTGCAAAAATATATTTGATAGGATTAGGTGTTGCTAAATGTTGCATTTGGACCCAAATTTTCAAACACCCTGTGGAATAATTTATAGTCACAATTTCTTACCATTTTATTGGATTTTAAAGTCCCATCTTTTCTTAACATTTCGGTTTTTAATTTATATCGGTATCTTTATTCTAAAAGGAAACACAAATTTTTAAAAAGACAATGAAATTTTGGTGTAGTTATACTTTAACACCTTTCTATAATTTTTAATTTTTATGATTAAAAAAGTAAAAAACCATTAGTTTGTTAAGTTGGTTTCATTGTTTCGAAATCAGTACCTAGATTTTTGATATCTCTTAAGATATACAGGATACAGGGTACGACAAAAGTGTGGTTTCAAAAAATGACACCATGTATATTATATCACCAGTAAAAAGATCTTTTAAAGATCTTTAAAAAAATGCTACATTTATTATAACTATCTTTATTACTTTCGAAAATATGACCATCCAAATCATAGGTTTTCCCATGTTTGCATTATACGAGTAGCGTATATTACGACCATCATAATTAAATTGCATTGTTTTCTTTAAAAATATGGATTTTCTTTTAGAATGGAAATATCAATATAAATTAAAAACAGAAATGTTAAGAAAAGATGAGGCTTTAAAATCCAATACACAGGAAAAACATGTGATGGTAAATTATTCCACAGGGTGTTCGAAAATTTGGGTCAAAATGGAACATTTGGCTCTTCCCTCTATAACACCCAATCCTTTTAAACTTTTGGCTATTCCCATAATAAATAATATACTTGATGCAAAGGAGCTACAACTAATAACAAAAGTTAATTAAAATGGGTAAAGGACCAAAAGTTAGGTAAATTGAATTTAAACAAAATTTTGTTGGTGCGGTTTTTTTGACCAGGACTGTATATTCATATTATGTAAAC
Source organism: Listronotus bonariensis (assembly GCA_014170235.1). Taxonomy (NCBI): domain Eukaryota; kingdom Metazoa; phylum Arthropoda; class Insecta; order Coleoptera; family Curculionidae; genus Listronotus; species Listronotus bonariensis. The sequence goes on from JACEGR010008137.1 coordinate 24,277, forward strand.
ATAAAAAGAATATTCTTTTTAATTAATCCTTATTCCAATTTAGATATTTTTTAACATACAGGGTGATCATTGCCCTATTGCTAACTTCTTTATTATTGCAGATACGAAGTCGGTTAAATTGGTAAGATTAGAATTGTTTCCGCTGATTAACGTGCTCCCGACAAAAAAACAATTAAACATCGGGTTTTCGATTTATTGCAAAAAATAAACTTTATTAATATGGAACACCCTGTATAATATATCACCATTTAAAAGATCTATTAAAGAGCTTTAAAGAAAGTGTTTATGTGTTTTATCCAATTTCTAATAGTTTTGGAAATATGGATTACAAATCTGAAATTATTTTTTTTGTCAATAACGTTTCGTTCTCAAGATATTCATCATCAAATTTAAAAATTTAACTAAACTTATTTTATTTATATTTCTCCTTCTTTTTGCACATAATTATTAATATATATATATTGAATATAAAGTGGCCGACAGTATTTGATTTTCGCCCTAAAACTACGTTTTTCTATGTATTTTACACCTATTGTCAAATAAATTGGAGAGATTCCCTTTAAAAACGCTGCAACCGTGCATACACTATTACACCGCCTCCACTATAACGGTTGAATGCGAAGCTATGCGTGTAAAATACGTAGAAAATGGGGTTTTAAAAGGTAAAAATAAAATCTTGTACTACTTTAACCTAAAATCAAGAATTGTGTGCAAAAAGAAGGGGAAATATAGTATAGAAATGATGGTTTGTTTAAATATTAACTTTGATGATGGATACAGTGGCAGATTTACATATTTGCCGCCCGGAAGGCTATTAATGTTTACCGCAAACAGCGCATAAAAGAATTGCTTTTTCGGTCCAAAAATTTTAAGTAACAAAAAAAAAAAGTACAGGTACTCACTTTCAAATTTGCCTTTCTAGGCTCCAGCCAGCCTGTTGGTAAGTTCAACACAGGGCCCCGATTTTTGACTTAGGGAGTAAAAATTTCTGATGAAAAAGGTATTTTGTTTGCCTCTTTCTATTACCATCAAAAGTATGTAATTTGATAAGAGAGGGAAAAACCTTTTCCATTAAGTCGAAAATTGAGGCCATGGATATATCGAAAACGAACGTTTTCGACTAAAAATTCTTTCAGATTCTTGATCAGCGCCCGAAAACCCCGTATAACAAATTTCGTCAAAGTCGTAGTTGCTCCCACTCATGGGCGTCGCTAGAATTTTCAAATTCAATTATCTGAAAAACTGAGACATGGGATCCATACAAAATTTATACCAGATGCTATTGATGCAATAATGAACATTTTGGTAAAGAAAATTTTAATTTTGGAATTTGCGAAAAGAAGTTAATTTTTGTTTGCCCCCCTAGAAATATCTAAGTTATAGAAGCCGTATTCTCTATTTGCATATATCTCGTGACTTTAACTAAATTTTATCGACAAATCCTAAATTTTGCAAAAATATCTTATTTTTTCTGATAATTAGGGGCATCTGAAATCTTGCAATTGGCAATAGTTTTTTAAAATATACAGATAATTCTGCAAAATTTGGAATTTGTCGATAAAATTTCATCATTTTTAGGAAGAAAATTCAAATAGAGGATTCGCTTTTAAAACTTAGATTATTGGGGAGTGGGGGCAAACAAAAAACAACTTTTTTTTGCAAATTTCCAAATTAAAAAATGTATTTACCAAAGTGTTTCTCTTAGCATCAATAGCATCTGGTATTATTTCGGCGTGGGTCCCATATCTCAGTTTTTAGATAGAATAATTTTAAAATCCTGGCTCCCACTATTACCTTAAATACATTTTGAAACACATGTATAAAGTGCCTTTTTTACTCACGTGATTGACGCACTCGCCTAATGGCTTGTGCTGTCAAAGTTTTCATTCGTAAAGGAAATATTATTTTTTGTGATAAAAACAAGTTGTAAAAAGCAACAGATAGATTGTCTAAATAATACATTGGGATAAAATCTTAAATTGTTAGTCAGTCGACCTACTGAGTTTATACATTGCACGGGAGTATTGTAAAGGTATACAATTAACATTAAATAATTTTAAAAAACTTACTTGTCAAACTTTTGTTTTAGCTTAAGACCTAGTCGTAGCCTTATAAAGCCAATACATTAGGAAAACTCCGAAAGAAAGAGCGACAATGCGTGCAATCAACACGAATAGGTCTAAGCGCATTCCGATTCCTCCATAGAACCTCATAGAGCACAAACATAACATAGTCATAGCCAATACCGTAATTACAATGTACTCGATGACGTTTTCGGGATTTAAAGATTTTATCGCAAGACGAGGCCCTTCAGTACTCATCTTACTGGATACTTTATTAAAAGAACCTTATTTGGTGTATACACTTAGTCTACATGTGGGCATCGCTTAAAAAAGTAAAGAAAAACATATTTTTTTGCCATATAAAAATAACATGCGATAATAGGGATCTTAAGCATACGATGTCTAAAGCGGACCATGCACTCACTAGCGAGCATATTGATAAAACATGGTTTTAATAGGGATAGACATTTTCTTAAAATTTTTTAAGATCTTGTCTTAATTTTAAGAAACTTGATTGGGACTGTCTTAATGTATTTTTTTAGTAATGTTTCTATGTGTAGGGATAATTTAATTTACTAGAAATATTGCTTCCTTTTGGATTTTGAAGATGATACCTATTCATCCAGTAAATAATCATTTTCATTCGTCATAATTTGCTTTAAAAAATATACAGTAAGGATATTAAAAGTCCTTCCCCTCCTTTATCTTTTGAATGGACTAAGATATCGAAATCGGGTGGTAAAACTGTGTAATTTAAACTACTTTTTGGCATAAAAATAATTTCTGTCCCGTAACCTAAGACCAAGGAGGCACTAGCAAGCTTTTTCCAAATGGAAGGGGTGGTCATTTACCACCTCGTTTTAAAGACCTTTTGCTTTTCTATTTATCACCGTTTTATTTTTAAAAATCGGACCATTCGTTCTAGAGACTGTTTTTACAAGTTCTTTCCTCATAACTTTTAAATAGAACAAGATATCGAAATCGGATAAAATTTTGGTAAAAGGGTAATACTTAATTTACTTTTGGCATGAAAATATTTTTTGTGGTGTGGCCTAGTGTCAAGGGGCACTAGCAACTTTTTTCAAATGGAAAGGGGGTTGTGTAGCACCTCGCTTTAAAAACCTTTTAATTTTCTACTTAACGATACTTTGTTTTTAAAATCGGCCCAGCCGTTCCAGACTTTCAATCCAATGCCATTAAAACCACATTGCTTTCACACCATTTAAGACAAATTTTAAACGGTTTTAAGTCCGGACCCTGGAACGCCTGGACCCATTTTTAAAAACAAAGTAGCGTTAAAAGGACCTTTAAAACGAGGTACTATATGACCCTCCTTCCCAAAAAAAGTTGCTAGTTCCTCTTGGTACTACTTTATATGACATATATGACTATTTTTAAAATACACTTTGATTATAAAGGTGTCAATCAAACAGTGGTAAACTTATAAAAAAAATTAAAAATCTAAATTAAATTTGTTGGATCCTTCGATAATTTAGGTTAAATTAAACAGATATTGATTCAGGACATGTTGACCAAGGTATACTAGAAAACTTGTTGACATTTTCATCAATTAACATATTGCCCAATACGCTCGATAGTGAGTGGGCTGCTTTAAGTACGAAATTTATGTGTTTAGGCTAGCCATACACATTTACTTCACAATATTCAGTTAAACTCTACTAGATGTCATTTCCCTTAACTTCAGTTTTTAAGTTAAGTCAGTAGGTTCAGAAGGTAATCGCCCCATTGTTCTATTCTAACCTGATCCTACACTTTTTAGGTAACTTTGGCGTGTACTCAACTAAGAATTATTTAAAAATATGTTTTTTTTTTCTTATAGTAATTGGGGTATGAAAAAAGTATACATTTTTAATAGAACATCCTGTATACTGCTTTTAATAAGCTTTTCTTATTTCCCCTGTCCCTTTTTTTATTTTTTGAATGAATCGATTCAAAACCTTTAATTTAGGGCATTTTTTCTGGCATAAAAGCTTTTGACAAGTTCTTCCTTACCCTAAAATATAAAGTAAATATCCACTATAAAACGGTGATTTATTTAATAATTGCCTGAATGTGATTCAAGTTAGATATATTTTATGTGTAATTTTTAGAAGCTTATTTTATGGTATGGTATAATAAACAGGGTATTCTATTAAAAAAAATATTCTTTTTACCGTACACTGTCTTTATTAAAATAAAAATATATTTTTATAACCTTGGTAGGGCAGAGTAAAAGTATGCAAAATCCTTTTTATGGTCATAACTTCTTTTTTTTTCAAGCGGAAACCCCAAAAAAACATTTTATTATTTAGTAATAATTTGGTATCTCATAGACGGTATTTCAGGAAATGTGTATTTGTAAAAAAGCATTTAAAAAAATAATTCCAAGCCAACCATTACACTAAATGATATTATCGATTTACGACAATTAATAAAGTGTTCTGTAGAAAAACTCTTACTTGAAATGCCGCCCATGTGGCACCAAATATAAAATGCTCTTTAAGGATCTGCTAACAATCTACCCTCGTTCCATTTAAAAGGAGTTATGACCACAAAAAGATTTTGCAAACTATTTCTTTGCCCTGAGAAGTTATAAAACACAAAAGACGATTAATTCTAAGAATAAAACAACCAGTTAGGCATTTAGTAAAATAAATTTTATTATTTATAATTAAAAATATAAATTAAGGCAGTAAATTAAGTTATTTTCAAGTTTGGTATTTAAAATTAAAGAAGAAAAATATTACAAACAAATCAAATTAAATATATTAAACAAAACAATAAAAAGACTAGACACTTATTTAAAATGATATTTAAGACAAACAATAAAATACTCCAAATAATAAAAACATAGTAACGTTATGAAACATCAAAATCTGTCATTTGGTTGCTAGACGAAGCGTATAAAAGTTCAATTAATATTTTTAATTTCGACTTTGCCACTTTTTTAGCCACTAAGAATTGTCGCACATAAAAAATATTTAAAAAACAGTAAACTGATTTAGGTAAAAATCCCTAAAAAGTAAATAACATAAATTCTCTTCCAAGTAAATTTCCATATTTTTTACGAAGAACAAATTATAGCTTCAACAATTAATAGTTGAGTATATTTCTTTATAAATATTTACATCTTTATTTCCTTTAAAATACTATTAAATGCACTACGTTAGAAAATTAATTAATCCAACTCGCTAATAAACGATGAACCAAGTTAGTAAAAATAAAACTGGCAAAGGCGAATCTCAAGAGGCACATAATATTGCCTAAGAATGGCAACTTTATTGACATGTCTTAATAAAACTTCTTATTCATATACACAATCTTAATATTTAACAAATAACAATTCAAACAGTAATGCTGAAAAGGAAACACAGAGAGTTTGCCTATAAGAGGAGATTCATTTTAGTGACATTGACCGCCATTTACATGTAAAATTGTGTAATTAGGACAAAAATATAACAAAAATACAAATATGTATTTATGATTATCATAATTGTCCAAGGCCGTCCGCTCACATCCTACTTTTTAATCGGACGATCGGGAACGATTCTCGGGTCCGATTATCCGAAGCTCTTATGATCATAGGTTTTTATAACCTCAAAGCAAACATCCGAACCGATTTTGAATCGGACGTTACGTCAAGCATGTCTTAAATCAGTCAGCCTTCGGATATTCTGTCAGATAGTTGAATTAAACGTGGGATGTTTGCGGCCGACCAAAGCTTTAAATTTCTATTTTTAAATTGGTAATGTATTTTAAAAGAAGATAACAAAGATGCCATGTCACGATGATGGCAAAAACAATAGGTCTGGCTTGCATTTGAACACTGCAAAGCAGTGTTGTCATGTATACTTGCAAACTAATAATTTAAAACTTAAAACATAGAAAAATAAGTATGTACTCCATAGTATATAGGATGCCTCTATGCCGAAAAATAAGAAAAAAATCTAATAAAGAAAAAATGAAGAAATGTCCGAAAGTCTTGGGAGACTTACGTATACTTTAAAGGATATTTTTTGACGTACAGGAAAAAAATAATTCTTATTAGTGTCGTCAGTGAGAAATTAACAGCTAATATTTTTTAAGGAAAAATGGTACGTCACTGCATTTTCCCAAAATTTGATCTTAAATCGCTATCTAAATCTGCATGTTAAGAGTACTTATTTTACTTTACCAATCATTACATGATTTTAAAGTTGAAACACGCATATATTAACCAATCTCTTAAAATTTTGCTTTAAAAAATAAATGAAAAAGGTGTCCTAACTGTATAATTATCTTATAACAGTACGAAATGACCAATATAACCTACGCGTACATAATAAATTTGTTTAAAACTAAACAAGTATCTAAAAAAGTATTTTTATTTTAAGAAATTTCAGGTTAAAAATATGTTTATTTCCTATACTTTACAAAAAGGGTTTTTCTTATTTTCGTTGTAGAATCACCCCTTAAAGGTACTGGACACCTTGTATATGTATGTCTTATGTATTAAGATGTATACAGGGTGTTACAGAATAAAATGCTGATCCTTAAGGATGTTAATCCTTAGGTGATTTTAAAAAGAAAAAAATCAAATTAAGTTATGTTCTAAACCTCTCAACTATTTAGCCACAGGGTGTTTAAATCTTAAGAAAAAAATCGGTAAAATAAAAACTTTTTTATAATCTCAATTCATTTTAGAATAAATTTAATATTTTGACTTTTTTCGTCCGACATGCGATTTTCGCGGAAAAAAATAAAAACATTTTATGTATGGTCATTAGTAAATTATGTTTTCCATTACATTATAACAACTCTAAGAGTTTTAGAAATCTAGCAGTACTTAAATATTAGATAGTTTTTAAAAATTTCATATGTTGTCTCCCGATTTTTTCCTAAGATTTATACGCCCTGTAGCTCAAAATTAAACTTTTCTTTCTAAAATTACCTAAGGATTAACACCCTTAAGGATCACATTTTATTCTTTAACACCCTGTATGTAAAGCCTTACCTACGTGTTAAAATATGACTAGTCAAACTCTCTGTATGTACCCATAATAAAAATAAAAAAATAACTATTTAAGTCTATAAACGTTGATTAATCTTTTCCCTACTCTTACTAAAATATTTATCATCAATGTGATCTTTCATACAAATACTGTAAATTTGGACGTCTCCATGTATATAAACTGTATCAATATTATCCACGGGCGTTCTAAATAAAAATTCACCAGCCAGTGTTCCGTCAACCCATACAGAAAAATGATCGACGTTTTTCTTATGGCTACATTAAACTTCTGACCTGGTGTAAATTGAAAGCCTGAAGATCTTTCTTCGGTGCCCCATTCGCCGTTCATCCACGAGTTGCGGATAAATAGATGGTTTCCATAGGATGTATCTACAAAAAATGATTATCTGCGTTATACTGGGCCAAAACAAATTAATATTGGTTTTAAAACGCTACTGTGAACATATTATCATTGATGATGATAAAAAAATAAAGTAAAGCTAGAGGCCTTAATATTAATATTACCATCTTTTTTATGCAAAACTTGCAAATAGTTGATGTGAAAATTTTTACCATTATATATTCGTAAAGAAAATTAAATTCCCAAAAAAAAGGTTTCGTAAATTTTCGTCAAATAAGCTGTTTTCATGTAATTGGGCTTGGAACATTTAACTAGTTTTTCAATTTTATTTTTTGAGTTTGGATTTTGTTAGGTATCACTACAAATATTTAGATAAATCAAATACATATTTTTAACTAAAATTTGATGCTCTTTAGAAAAGGTTTTTAACATGTTTTAAGAAATTCACACCTTCAAAAGTAATTCGACGTTCAAGTAAGTAGTTTTTGATTTTTTTCGTAGAATAACTTTTGAAAAAGTGAATTTATTGAGAAATGTTAATATGCCTTTTTGTAGCACATCAAATTTTCTTTTAAAATATTTTTACCCTATTTAAAAAGGAAAAAATACGCATAACCAAAGATAATTATAGTTTCACTATAGACACCCAGAACAATGCTAAATTTTTGGTCATCAGCTTGGACGCTCGCTTCGTGGAATTTATGGAGCGGGTATCCAACAAGTACAATTGGCCGCTTCATCAAATTCAGCCAAGCCAGCGTCCAAACTAATGACCAAAAATTTAGCATTGTTCTGGTGAGTGAAACTACAATTTTGTTTGGCATAACAAAAAAACTGGTAAATCTGACAACAGTACCGATTCACCATTCAATTTCACATGCCCAAAACATCTTCGATTAGAAATACAGTAAATGTATACTTTAAAGTTTCATTTAGGAGATCCGTCTCTCCAGGACTCTTTAGAAACTGAACTGGCTGGTAAAGAGTTTTAAAAGTTTTGCTTAAATATTTAATTTTTCATATTACATATACAAGGTGTTTATTTAAAAACTTACCACCATATTTATTTGCGAAGAGACATATTTGAGAAAATCGCGGAAACACGTCAAGATATTTATTGAGGGGGAACATTTTTTACAAAAATTTTCGACGCCCCTTCAACCCCTTAACCACCAGGGTCACTACCACAAAATTCTTAAATGAGAAAGGGGGTCGAGTGATACATCATTTTAAAGCTTAACTGATAAACTTAGATATGCTTAATGTGGTATTTTCTTAAAGCTCTTTTAAATTAAGCAGCAACTAAGTTTATTAGTTTCGGAAATATGCCCATCCAAATCAGGTATTCAGCTAATATTTAAAGTACCACCACTTTGTAGTAGGTAAAGGCATGTATTAATTTTCTCCAAACTGTCTCTTTTTGCAGATAACTTAAGTGGTAAATTTATAAATAAACACCCTGTATATATACAGCAAAAAGAATAGAGAATTTTGTTAAATAAGATTAGTTTAAATTTCAACTTTGATCATGGTTATCTCAGAACGTTTTTGCCAAATGATTTTAACACTTCCAAAGATGTAGTTACTTAAATTGTCCAATGATTACGAAATAACCAATTTACATAGTTAAGTGGGTTTCTTGTCCTTTTATTTTTATAATTTTCTGGGGTTAAACCAAAAATCAACTTTTTATATTACGTTACGATTAAAAATGATCTTTAGTCGCTAATATTTAGTAGTATTTGCCAGTTAAAAAGTGGCAATACAAAAAATATAAAGCCATTTTCAGAAATAAATTTAATTTAATCTTTTTAAACATACAGAAATAAAAACAAACATATTTTTTATGTATTAAAATATATTTTAATACAATATACAAAATAACTATAATTAATAAAAATATATAGAGTAGATGCGGCAAATACGGACCACGCGGGTAATATGGACCATATCGAAATATCTAAGTAGCGATAACCTCTCTCGGTATTACTTCAGTTGGTCGACAAGATTCAAAGTAAACGCATGTTGCTCGTTTGCTCCAATTTCTGTTTTTTACGCGTGTTGATATAATTTTACGTTGAGTTTTGCTAACAATTTTTAATTTAATATTGCTATATTATTCAAAATTAAATATCATAATATGAAACTCTGGTTTTTAGACTACTTTTGCCCGTTGTTAGTTTGAATTATTTTTATTTGGAATATAGTTTTAAAATTGGTTATGTATTTAGCAAACCAGTGTGGGTAATATGGCCCATTAGGCTGCGGGTATTTATGGACCAGTTGTCCATATTTAACACATGTTATTTTAATTACAGACGATGGCCCCGCCACGCATTCCCGCTAAAAAATACGTCAAACTTGGGATAAGGATACTATGAAGAAGGCCATATGCGCAATAAGAGAAAAAATGGGATATTTGAAGGCGTCCAAATACTACAAAGTGCCAAAAACTACACTTCGCAGATTGGTAGCCAAAAATGACCTAAGTTTAGAAGACGTTACATCCATCAAATTGGGGAGAAAATCTGTTTTACCTCCAGAGCTAGAACAGTCACTTGTCGATTATGTATTACTGATGGAGAGCAAGTTTTTGGTCTCACTAGAAGCAATATTAGGAAGCTTGCGTTTCAATTGTCCATCATGAAACAAGTTACCACATCCATTTTCCAAAACCAATGAGACCGCAGGGAAGACGTTGGCTACGTTTATTTCTCCAGCGTCATACAAATTTATCAGTTCGCCAACCTACAGGAACTTCTATCGCTCGCGCTGCAGGTTTCAATAAAGAAAGTGTTGGTCATTTTTCGATCTTCTGGAGCAAGAAATGGATAACCATAATTTTGGACCAAATAACATTTATAATGTTGACAGAGACGGGAGTATCCGTGGTCCCAGCTAAACTTCCTAAGATTTTTAGGCCTCAAGGAAAGAAGCAAATTGGGGTATTAACTTCAGCAGAGAGAGGCTCATTAATTACCTGCATAATGTGCATGAGTGCAGGAGGAACATTTGTTCCTCCAATGATTATTTTTCCGCGTAAGAGAAATAATCCACTGCTTATGAAAGGAGCTCCCCCAGGCGCAATTCATGCATGTCACCCTTCCGGCTGGGTTCAAACCAATCTTTTTACCATGTGGTTTAGACATTTCATACAAGTTGTTAAACCATCAGCCACATCTCCTGTGTTACTAATATTAGATGGTCATACCAGCCATACAAGAAACATAGAAGTGATAGATCTGGCAAGAGAAAATCATATTCATTTGCTCTCGATTCCTCCACACTCGAGTCATAAAATACAACCGCTTGACAAAACATTTATGGGACCCTTTAAAAAGTATTTAGCTGAAGAAATTCGTTGTTGGATGAAACATAATTCACGAGCTTTAACGCATTTTGAAATAACGGAACTCTTAGGACGAGCCTACTTAAAAGTTCAATCTGGGGAAGTTGCCGTTAAAGGATTCCAAACCACAGGAATATTTCCTTTTAATAGGAACACTTTTAGTGACCACGACTTTATTGCTGCTCAGGATGACGACCTAAACACTTTTAACATCCCAAACAATGATAAGGCTCCGTCTCCAGAGCCTGGCCTCTCTCATTCTCTTACTATAGCTTCGATTTCGCATCTAGAATCCTCTGCAACTATCTTAAATGAGCCTTCGACTTCAGGTAATGGAAATGGAAACATGTTCATAACACCACATGAAATCTCACCGGTGCCGGTTAAAACAAAAGACAAACCACTCGTGGCCGAAAACGAGACAAAGCACAAATAATATTCTCCTCAATCATCTCCTTATAAACAAGAATTAGAAGAGTCGTTAAATAAAATAAATGATAAGAAGTCGGATAAGAAAATTCCAAGTTCAGCAGTAACGAAAGTATGCAAAAACTTAAGGTTCAACAAAAGCAAAGGCAAAAGAATTGTCTCAAGAAGAACAAATGTTAATACTGCTGATAAAAGTACAAGCTCAGAAAGCGACATCGACTTCACTGTAGATGATAGTTCTGACGAAAGCCCAGACAGGAGTTCGCGAGAAGATGCCAAGTGTATTTATTGTGATAGCCTTTATTCTGACGATTAACATGGCGAGGTATGGGTGCAGTGCGTTTCATGTAATTTGTGGGCACATGAACTCTGCTCCGGCATCGAAAAAAATATTTTTGTGCGAGTTTTGTTCTTCATAACTATTTTCTATTTTATAACTTTTTGATCCACGATTGTGTCAAATATAGACCGCTCGGTCCATATTTGACACAACTTAGTCCATATTACCCATACTATATGCTGAACTTTTAAAATGTTATTTTTTTTAAATTTGTATTTTTATGTTCTAGATTGAATGTTTAGTTAGTATTTCTACTTATATTTCGGCGTTTTAATAAGTCTAATACTAACTTTTAGATACAATAAAGTTATATGATTATAAATTTTTGTCTTATTATGCTTTTTCCTTATGGTGGTCCATATTTGCCGCATCTACTCTACCAGTTTACAAAAAATAAAAGTGAGATATGCGATTTAGTAATTTATTAATCTAAGCTTTTATGAACAGGTATAGCTAAAACTAATAACCTAACTTCACATAATTTTACCTGACTTAGAAAAACAGTTATTTTTTGGTTTAAGTTTTCATATATACTAGTTTATTACTTCATAATTTTAAGAAAGTCTATAAATTTTATAAACTAGATATTTTTGTATACGCTTAAAAGTATAGAAGCTAAGAGCTATAGAAAATTTTAAATAAAAAGTTACATAAAATTAAACAGGGCATCCTGTAGTGATTTTGTACAAAATGGCGTATACAAATAAAATACAAATATTGTAATATTTGACAAGAAATAACACTTTTTAGGAACAAGCAATGCCATTAATTCCCGAAGTAGCTAATGAAATTCAGAATCCTGATATTATTAAAGGTATTTGTTTTTTTATAATACCATAGATCAGGGATGGTGAACCAATGGCACGCGGGCCCAAGTTGGCACGCAACGTAAAAATTTGGGCACGCGAGTATGTTGATGTCCTTTTAATATGAGTGGAAGTGTAAGGAGAGAAGTTTGAAGCTTTTTATCTTTAAAATTGTTTTGTTTTAAAAAGTAGGAAAACCGGGGCTGGTCGACGCAGGTGTAGGTTGACGCACTTGATTTAAAAAAAATGTGAAGGGCGGCAACACCGTCACCCCACTAAAAATGATGTACGTGACGAATTTCTTGTCGTTAAAAAGTTTTAGTCTTGTTCAGTCAGTGAAACAACGTGCATGCCAAAAAATTGTTTTTTAATACACGTAAGTAAATTTTAACCTCTTTATTAAATTTGTTATGTCGTTTTAGCAGTACATTCTCTTTAAATATTATTTATAGTGTTAATACATTGCATAAACATTGTTTTTTAAAAACCAGTCATCAAAATTAAATTTTTATTCATAGTAGCTGTGAAAATCAAATATGTGTATGAAAAATACGTTTGGGGCTGGTTGAAGCATGATTTGAGGGGCTGGTTGACGCATGCGTCAACTAACCCCCAATGATGTTTTTAAGTATTTAAAAGTAAATAAAAATATTTTTAGTTTTTCTGGAGTAATGAGGACTTACAAGAGAAAAACTCAAAAGGGTCTCACTAAGCCTGAACTTATGTTGAGGGCAGCAAGGGAAGTTAAATTAAATGGAAGATCGGTTAGAGGAGCTGCAGATGATTTCAATATAGCGGAAGCTTCTTTAAGAAAATTTTGTCATAAAGTTTCGGATGCAGAGATACATAGCGGAGCAGTGCTGCCGACTACCCATGATGGTTACAGAAATAACCGTCAGGTAGATACGTAGTGCAAAAATTTTAAGTAGGTAAGTCTTTTATGCTAATTTATTGTTTCAGATATTTAATGACGCGCAAGAGCAGCTTTTGGAGGAGTACCTTACACAAGCCGCTGACATATATTATGGATTAGCACCAAAGCAAGTCAGACAATTTGCATTTGAGTATGCTACTGCCCTAAAGGTTAATATGCCGGAATCATGGACTAAAAATCAATTAGCTGGCGAGGACTGGTTCACAATGTTTTTAAAGCGCCACAATAAGCTTTCAATAAGAACACCAGAGGCTACTAGTTTAGCTCGTGCTTCAAGTTTTAATAAAGAAAATGTTTTAACATTTTTCAAAAATTTGCAAACAGTTCTCGATCGTTTCAAATTTGGCCCTGAAGACATTTTTAACATGGACGAAACCGGCATAACTACAGTCCAAAAACCTGACAGAGTAGTAGCAAGGCGTGGATTCAAACAAGTAGGAAGAATAACTTCTCAAGAAAGAGGCACTCTTGTTACATTAGCGATAGCAGTGTCCGCAACTGGAAATAGTATTCCACCTTATTTTATTTTTCCCAGGGTAAACTTTAAGGAACATTTTATTGCTGCAGGACCTCCTGGAAGTATGGGGGTGCAAATCCATCAGGGTGGATGAAAGCAGAAAACTTTTTAGAGTGGGTAAAACATTTTGTTAAAAATGTCCGCTGTTCCAAAGAAAAACCTGTGCTACTGTTACTCGACAACCATGGATCCCACCTTTCTATTAAGGCCTTAGACTATTTAAAAGATAATGGGGTTACAGTGTTATCGTTTCCGCCCCACTGTTCGCATAAATTACAACCCTTAGACCGCTCTGTATATGGTCCATTAAAACGATTCGTCAACTCTGCATGTGATTCGTGGATAACCAGTAATCCTGGTCGTACTATGACTATCTACGATATTCCGAAAATTGTGAGCACAGCTTTGCCCCCTTGGCAATAACTCCAAAAACATTACAGCTGGATTCAATGTATCTGGAATTTATCCATTTAATTAAGATGTGTTGTCCAGATTCAGAATTTTTGCCATCTTACTCCACTGACCGCCCTAATCCATTAAATGTTCAGTCTGCGCAAAGTACTTTTTAAAAAAACTTTATTTTATAAAAAATACAGAATACAGGTTAAATCTAACGTTAACAATAGAGTTTAGGTGAAGAATAATTATACAATGCAAAATGGGTCTTATTTATAAGTTCGTAATGCTGATTCTGCTTTTCGGGAATCTCGTGAGAACGGCGTCCAAATGGTGGTCACATAACTCCTCCCTCCTTAAGACGAAAACAGCAGGGTAGTTGGCTGGTTTTCGGGTGGTTGCGTGCTAGGCTCTCTTCTTTTTTCTAAAATTTTCTTTTTCTTTGGTAAATTTTCCATCCAATGAAACATACTACAATAAGGATTGCGATTATAGTAAAGGTGCTTAGGAAACTCCATCCAAGAGGGTGAATTTTTGTTGGGGTTGGAATTTTCATGTATGCAGCTTTTTCTTGTAATTCATGAATTTTCTCCAAATCAATTGAATTTAAATTGATTGGATCTTCTTTAATGCTGTTTATGTTAAAATGTCCAATTTGGATTGCTGGTAGTGTCAGTGGCGTCCCCAAAATTATTTCTTCTTTATTTATGAATTGGTGGTCCAAAATTTTAATTTGGCAGTTTGTCGGTATTTCGATTAGGCTTGGATCGTTGATCAATGCGTAGTTGTTTGATTGGCAGTTTTTGTAGATTTTTAGTGGATTTTTCCTGGTATTGCTAATACATATCGATTATTGATTTCCTTGACAATAGTTGTTTCGACTCGGACTTTGAAAGGGTGGCAATCTTCATTTTCGGCTTCTCTGATGAGGGCTTGGATGCAGTTGTTCGCTGATGGCTCCAAGTGATTTTGGCAAATGTAGGTCTGCTCAATAGCATGACAATTTTCGGTACCATATTGTAATTGATCTGTGCCAAGTATTAGGTAAGGTTGTTTTGGGACAATTATTGATTGGTTGACAGGAATTGGGAATAGGTGATAACTGTCAAATGATTCTTTTAAAAGTATTGGAAAATGTACAACAAATATTATTTTACTTTTTGAAAAACTAACCTCAAGGCCTGCTAAATGATAGTAAGATATTATATTTTTAAAATAAATTAATTTTTCTTTGTGATATAATTTATTTAAATATAATAAAATATTGTCTAGTTCAGTAGCCGAAATTACTGTACTATGCAATGTATTTAGTTTTGCGAACATAATGGCATTTTCTAAATTATCAAGAAAAGTTATTAAATTTTGGCAATTTAAAATAATTTCTTTTAATGTATTTTCTGCCCATAAATATGTTATAATGTCGTTGATAGTATTGTTTACATCTTTTTCAAATTTTTCGATACGAGTTTGTATGAGCCTTTGATTTTTATCGAGGAGTGTAATTGTTTGATTATAATTATTAATAAGTTGTTTTGTTAATGAGATTTGAAGAGATTTCTTTATTTGTTGATAATTGATTATTTTCTAATATCGATATAGCTTTATTATATTTCTCACCGTCTTCATAGTCTAAGGTTCCGAAAAGCCATTTTGATGCTTTTCCAATAATATTGATTAATCCTCGTTTCGAGCGATTATGAGGGGTTATATTATTTAACTTAATTCTAGCGTTTAAAATTAAATATTGTGTATGCAAAAGCAAGTTAGGAAAACTAAAATGTGAATAATTTGCAGTGTATTTAGTTTTATTAAGCGATTTTTCTACGGCTAGATAAAAAGATTCTATATTATTTAATTGATTAATTATAGGTACTATTTCTACGTAATGAATAAAAGTATGTTTACTTTCTATAATTCTAGCTTTTCTAAATGAAAAGGGAAGTAATGGGAATTTCAAAGATGTTATTTGAATGTCCTCGGTACAGTATATCAAGTTAATTGTTATCAGTAGCATAACTGCATGAAGGCTGCGGTAGGTCCAGGTTTCATCGTGAAT
>JACEGR010008138.1:0-40516 GCA_014170235.1 Listronotus bonariensis
TAATAAATAACAACTTTCTTAGTTATGACATTTTTTATGATATGTAAAAATACGAATGACTTAATTATTTTGAATTGTGACACTTTTGTTGTTGTTTTGGGTAAAAAAGATAATATTAGGACACTTTTGATAATACATTTATATCATTTTGAGATTATTATAATTTTGAGTTGTAACGTGATTTTGATATAAGTGTAACAATAATTATTGGAAAGAGTGAACAAAAATGCAATTTTCCAAATTATAAGTTTTATTTATTTAAAACGTATACAAAAATATCAAAACTTCCAAATATATTTGGTATTAATAATAAAATGCAGAGCATTAACAAAAAAACGCAGTTTTAACTAAAACACAAAATCTCGTTTTTGTCTCAAAAGTAACAAATCATTTTATTTAACACTTATAATCTAAGTTTCTAAAGAATCTGTAATTTAACTTAGTTCAAGAATATTTTTAAAGAAGGAATTGTAATGGAACTTTGGTATTATATTCTTATTTATAAGTTCTTGCAAGTCTTTCTTCTTGTTATCAGCTAAAGGAATCCTCTTTGAGTAAGCCTGAGTTAATCTGAGCGTTTCTAAATTTGTCTGTGATCTGGTTTTACTTACTTTAGACATAATATTAACCTTCTTGTAGCAAACATCTGCGTAAGAAGTTTTGAAAAAAATGTGCCGTAGTATTCTTTTTCTACTTTAATACACTTAATATCATTCCATTTGACTTTTGCTTTATCAGTGTCTATGTTAAAATTATTACCCAGCTGCTCTTGCAAATTTTTTAGGTCATAAAAATCGTCATAGTTACATTCAGTGACACGGTATGGGGGACCGTTCTTTCTTGCCGTTCTTATGAGAGTACTGTATTGGTCTGGGGTATATATCGGACCAGATTTTAGATGCCTTTTTATCTGCTTTTCTATTACACTGTGAACATTATCACCTTCGTTTTGCGAGTGACCATGTATAAGGAACTTGTGTGTTATACTTCGAATATTCCATTTGCTTACAGCATAAGAGTAAGCAGCAACTAAATATTTGTTCTTCTGCTGCCCGCAGCAGTTGTCTGAATAGAATATGACATCTTTATTTTCAATACTTTCATTTTCTGCCAAGGCTTTAAGATAATGAAGAACACAACTGCCGATTTCTGTAGCACCACGGTTCCCTTCGGTCTCGTTCCAAAAATAGCACATAACGTTCTTGGCATGTAAGTCGCTGATAGTAAAATTGTAGCAATTTAATTTGCTCTTATAGTAAAAGGATGAAATTTGTCCTCTTGGTACCGGCATTACTGCCTGCAGATCGTAGACAGCAACATATGTACCACTTGCAGAATTATTCTTGTCATCTTCTTTTTCTTTACGCGACAGTTCCTTTTCTTTCAAATGCAAATCATACGATTCATTTAATTTTTGTTTTCCCTCTTCATCTGAATTTTTAAATGACTCACAAAAATCGCATTGATCCTTCTTTGGTGTGTAGAATGAGATGTTAAATTCCCCGTTAAATATGCGATTGAACATGACTGAGTTTGCAAATGGTAGCTGTTGCCTCTCACGATCCTCTTTATAATCACGATATAGATCCGCCAAACTTTTTCCACCCTCGATGAATTCACGTGTAGTTTGAGCCCTTAAATAATGGGACTCAATCCTAGGAATAGCATCAATAAATTTTCTTACGCTTTCTTTAATTTCAGGGTCAACAGTGGGCTGCTTCCCATGTTTTCCTCTCATATCACTGGTAATGAACCCAGTCTCTGTTTTCTTTCTTAACGCTGTCCGAATAGGTCTATCGTTTATATCAAGCGTTGCCTTAAAAAATGACTTACATACCCTAATATTAGTATCTCCAACTTTGAAATAGAATGCAGAATTCATACTTCGATATTCTTGGGTAGACGAATAGCGATACTTTGGTTTGATGGTTTGAGCGTGGGCAACAATAAATTCTCTTTGTCTTTCTATATTAGCAAGACCCCAATAGTTTTTAAATATTTCCTGTCTAGTAGTTTCATTTATTTTCTGACTGCATTTTAATCTGCATTTTTCTCCGCAAGGTGGGCGTAATTTTCTAGCAGAAAACTCTTTTTTGTTTTTGATGCAGATACATAAGCTTCTCCACTATTTCTTAGCTGTTTTGCCTTCTTGGTATACCACGTTTCAGGTCTTTGCTTTCGTTTTTACTCTTATTTTCTTCTTCGACTTCCCCCTCAATGTTGGTCTCAGGTCCCGCTTTCTCGTTTGAACTGTTAAAATTTGGATCCTTATCTTCATCATCAACATCACTTTCTCCGGAGTGAATGGGCGATATATAGTAATTTTTTCTTTGCGCCTAGTTAAATGCAAAACAGTAGGACGAGATTTACTATAAGACACTGTGTAAACATTACTGCCACGAGGATGAGGACTGATATTGGTTATATCACTTAGTTGCTGATCTGTGGAAATTGGATTTTCAAAATAAACAGGATCAAGCTTGTCGGTACTGCATCTAGGGTAAGGATTGGTATTAGCTACATCAGTTATTAATTTTTGGTTTGTGGAACTTGGATTTTCCAAACTATCCAGACTATTGTTATTATTTGGTAGCATGGCGACAACTGTTGGGAAATCCTCTTCACGTTCTAATGTGTAATGTGGACTTTCAGAAAATAACTCTGTAGGACATTTAATTTTCGGAATTGGCTTCTCAGAAACAAACTTGTCGTTATCTTCTCTTGCATCAGCATATTTTTGTATCGGATCTTCAAACTGTGTGATAAAGTTTGATGAAGACTCAGTTTTTTCACTTTTGGCTGCTAATTTTAAAGACCGTAAAAATGCTGCCCGTTTCGTCACCTCCATAACGTGGGGTCTAAAAAGGATAATAAATAGTATTAAAAATGAATGTAATATTACATGTAAAAATGTTACAGGACTTGGAAGTACGTAATATTTGTATTGTGGAGCATTTATACAGTAAAATCAACTTTCTATCATTATTTTTCTGGAAAAATACCAAATCGAAGAATATAAGAAGAAATTTATTTTCTTAATTTTTTTACCTGTGTTTAGGGGATTTTTTCCTTGGTAAATCTTATTTTTAAAGGAAACAATACTTTAATCAAGAATGAATTTTTAGTTGAATAATCAAAAACAACATATTCATTTCCACACCACAGCCAGGGATAAATTGTAAAAAGTATAATATAAAGCAATAGTAAACAATCGATTTTCAACAGGATTTTATACACATTTTAACCAGTTTCTCTAGTTAACCTAATATACTTTTAAAACACATTTCAAAAGCAAATCACAAAAGCTGACCCAAGTTAAAATATACACTACTATTAACACTTACCTGAATCTTCTAAAATGACACAAATCAAAATAAAATAATATCTTGTTCAGACTTCAATCACCAAAACTGTTTTAAATCTAAATGTTTATATCAAAATTTAAAATTTAAATCACCAAAAATGACACAATTTAAAATAATACGTTCTTGATTATTAACAAACACATGCTTTCTGGGCAACAGCTGGGACAGAACTAATATTGTGACGCTGTTGCAAAAGGTATCACGATCTGTTCGGGATCATCAAAAATGACTTAAGCGCCATCTGTTCGTCGGTCTTTGAAGCTAAGTTAATACACTTTTGCTGACGTATGGAGCACTATTTTTTAAGTATTTTGAGGTATATAATTATGATTCAATGTTTGACCTTTTATTACTGTAATACAAACTGTTTGTAATGAAAAATTATTTTCTAATTTTTAGTTCGGTTGCATATAAAAGCTTGTTTTTTTAGTTTTTTTTTAAACTATTATTTATTAGTTTTAGAGAAAACGGCGTTTGAAAAGGGCCAGACGACGACAAAATATTCATGAAACTCTCTATTGTGAGGGCGTACCACTAAAAGGATGTTCACTTCAGCATATTATTATGCTGATGTAAATATTTCAAAAGTGCAAAAATTCGAGTTACCTAGTTGTATTTCTGAACCTATGATGTTATAAACGCCAAAAGGACTATATCATTTAACAAGTAAAAACAAAAGAATCCAAAGCGTTTTTAAAAAATAAAAACAGTAAGATATGTATATTCAAAAATATTATACTATAAAATACGAAAGGTATTTTTTTACGTGTGCACAATATTAAAAAAAAACAATGTATATTTAATGGACACGGAAATATAATCTGTTTTTATTCACCGAAACATTCGTGGCCTAATTAGACGAAAAACAAAACAAAATGGTCGCAAATGCTGCAATGCTTTATAGCTCCCCAGATAGATTCAACAGGTTTTTTAAAGTTGTCGGAGGTGATAGGACATTTATTTGTAGATGTACAGGGTGGTATTGGTAAAAAAACAAATTAAGGACCTAAGTTTAAAGATTAGAGATATTTTGCACCCTTATTTTGCAATTTCGTTGTGGTTAACGTTATTCTGAGATTGCGCAGTAACGCAAACATGATCCGTTATCGTTATTAACCATACCGGACTCCTTTAATTACGGATGAATACCGAAGAGCTTATCGTTATCGTTATTGTTAAACTGCGTGGTTGCCTGATTGTGGAAATTTTTATATCAATTATTTAAAAGGTTAAAATTTTAATGCCGTATTAATTAAAATATCATTTATACCTAGGCTCTAATTAGCGAAAAATCTATAGCAGTAATAAAAATCAAATAGTGTTAAGAAATTAAAACGGACTTGCACTTTTACGGATATTCTAAATCAGTAATTAATTTAGATGTTACAATCTGGCACACTTGCTTTTTATTCTACTACCAAATCTAACCTTACTTTTTGTGTTTTGCTTATACTGTGTTGTTTGCATCTTCTTTAAAAAACGAAATCAACAGAAGTGTTTGCATATATTTAAATATGAATTTATATCTTATGAAGAATAAAAGTAAATACTGATTTTTCGTTAACTTTAAAATGGGTGAACCACAGGCAAAAATAAGGTTATGTGTCGAAAGCGCAGACGCAAGATATATTTCTTAAAAGATGCTGCAAAATCTCTGTCTAAAACTGCTGCCGTAATCGTTATGTTTAATAACGATAACCATAAGGAGGCAAAAAAACGTCTGTTATTTTAAGAGGTGCAAAATGTCTCTATTATTATATTTTGGAAAATTGATTGGTGTATTATGAATCCTTGTGATCAGCATCCATTTTTTTAATAACAAATATTTACCTTAAACTTCTCATGGACTACAATGGAATTTTTTTTTCGTGTATGTCAAAAAATGTCTTCTAATGCATAGGTGGCGTCCCCCAATTTTTTAAAAAATACCTGAATTGGTGTATGGCTTTAATTTATCCTTACTTAAGGTTGCCACCTTTTATTGTCAATGTCCGGGAGCTAATCTTCTAAAAAAAGGGGAATTGTAAAAAGGATATTATAGGACTAAGGTGTTGTATTAAATAAGACATTTTTACCGCGGAGTTCAATGTTCCAGGGGGCGGGAGATGGTGCGCGATTAAAGTAGAAAAATTTTCCGCGTCTTATTTACACATGTCGTATAGTAAGAACATTTTAAAAGCGCAAATTCGGTACCCTTTGAAAATAATACAAAAAACATAAAAAAGGCCGCCTGCAATCGGACTATTTTATACAAAGGCGCCGCTATCCTTACAGCGACGCGCCGATACACTATGGGATAGAAATCCTTTTTTGGCCAAAAAGCAACTTTGAAATTTTAATGGCTCATCTATATTAACCACATTTCTCCGGAGGGGGAATACCCTCCCAGGTCACCCACGCTACCGTTTAATTTAATTATTATTATTTTAACAAGCTTCCTAAAGTCGTTTTTGTTCTTCTTTTTCAAAATTTTGACTAGTTGCTTGCAAGCCACTTCAAAATTAAATTTACCACTTAGTTCCGCTTATAATACTTTTATCCTCATTCGGTTCGGATCTATTCGTCTGTCCAAAGATTTGATGTTAAACTGAAAATCCTTCCAGGATATTAACCGGAACAGATAAAATTTTTGCCGTGGTCACCTTGTCTGTCAAAGTTTAAACATACCATTTTTTTTATCAGAAATTTTTGCTTTTTATTTCAGCACTGTTGAACAGGGAGAAATAACTGTTTTTCCGGGAACCGGGAGAAAAGTGCCGCAACCGCAAACTAATATTTTTCTATGTTAGTTTATTTAAATAGAAATTAGAACCCTTTAAGGACGTTCCCAAAGAGTAATGCGACCATTTAAGTCTCTAGAGACGTTTTTTCTCCTCCTAGATTGTAGAGAATTTATTTGTTTTGAAAGGTTTTTGATGGTATATATGTATTTAGTTTCAAATAATTTACATTAATGATTTCGTAATTAAAAGATGACAAATTTGTTCGAAAAAAAATAAGTGATAAAATTAATAATAGTCCAGACGGAATACCTGTTTGCAAAAAAAATTGTCTTAGAGCAAACTAATGGTATAGTTTTGTTAAGTGCATCCTAACTATGCAAGAAAAACACTTCCGGACTAAAATAATGCATTAAGAGAATAAAGGAGGGGGGCGGGGAGGGTGATTTTTAAGGTTAAAAATGTTTTTTTGCAATTTAGCTTGAAACAGTGACTTCTATTAAAAAAAGTTAAATGTAAAAGTTGTCGACATTAAAAAAGTCTACAACTTATGGAATAATTAGTTTAACCCTAACCTCAAAAGTTTTTCAGATAAGTGGAAAAAACTGTTTTTTCGGTTTTTCATTTTTATCTTTTACAAAAATAGCTAATATAAACAAGTTTGCATATTTAAACGCTTTTTTTATTCAAAAACATTATTTTATATAAAAATGTTTGATATTGTAAAAAATGATAGTACTTTCTTCCTCTTGAGCAAAATTCACATTTTTTGAGATACCTCGTATACGAGTAACGCTTATATGTGTTTCTTTTTTTAGAAAAACGTTTTTTATATTCCCAATTATTGATTCACAGTTTTTTGTTAGAATTATAAGAAAAGTTAAAATGATAAAATTTTAAAAGCTTATATTTCCAAATTTAGTGCCTAATAAAAAAAATCCAATGTATAGAGGAGTAAAAAAATATCCTAAAAAAGGTGATTTTTTCTGGGAACGTCCTTAAATAAGAAAACAAATATAAATAACTTTAAACGGCAGACAAATCGGGAAGATATTGCTTAATAAATTGCCACTTTACACCGACATGCAACCTGACTTAATTTGCCATGACATTCAAAGTCAATTAGTCGGAAAATGAAGGAAATGTTCCGACAGTGGAACGTCCGTTTGCTTTAATTATTCTGGATAATCGGATAGGACATTCTAAAGAACGATGGAAAATTATTTTACCTTACGTCAATGCATTTTTTTTATCTTTGGACAAACCACGAAGGCTAAAAGCCTAAATACTAACGTACCGTGGGTGTCTTAAACGAGGTAAGAGGGAGTTTGTTGACACGGGACTTAAATACTTGAAGATTTGGGGGAAGGAAAGACCTCCGCGGGCAGCAGGTTCCACAATCTAGAAACTCTAGGGATAAAGAACGTACAAAGTGGGAAGTTCGGGGCCTGTCCAGTTGGACCGTATACGGATGCATACGCGCGGAACCACGAGTTTCTCTGTTGGGAACCGTGAGTGGAGAAACTATACTGGACAATTCTTCAGAGCAGAAGCCATGGAAGTACCTATAAAAAAGCGATAAATCACCCACAGCCCGACGATGGGCAAGAGAAAGTAGCCTTTCCGTAAGGGAAGGATCATTAATGAGACGAATAGCTCTTCTTTGAATAGAATCAAGAATGCTTAGGGTTGTGTGGGACACCATGCCCTAGATATGAGAACAATATTCCAAGGGAGGTCGGATTTGGGACACATACAAAGTGTATAAATTAGAAGCGGAAAAATACTTTTGGCTCGAAAGAGAAATCCAAGCTTTTTGAAGCTGCCGTGGC
The DNA here is from genome assembly GCA_014170235.1 of Listronotus bonariensis. Lineage (NCBI taxonomy): Eukaryota > Metazoa > Arthropoda > Insecta > Coleoptera > Curculionidae > Listronotus > Listronotus bonariensis. Next base: position 7,918 of record JACEGR010008138.1, read on the forward strand.
TATATAGTTTGCCAACTGAGTCTAGCCAGATGGAAGGAATGCGGAAAAAAAACTGAAGTTGCTTTTAAGATGTTGCCAGATTTTCATCCTACTGCTGTGAACCTATTTTACAGTTTTTAAATATAATATTTCATATTTTATAAAGTACTTGTTTACACCTTGTTATTGATTTATTTTTAATTCCCTTAAGAGATTTTATTTTATTGCTCTATTTTCTTAGAGGAACCGATTATACTATGCTTTAATATTCATATCGTCCCTAAAATATTTTAATATTGTTATTTCCGACAACAAGGTAGCCCTACCAAGATAACCACTCAAATAAGGTTTACTGATTGGTTGCTGCTGGAACGAGCCTCCAAAGAGGTGGAGCCTCGAATCAACATAGACGGGGAATGGTTTGGAATGTATTGTACTTTTTAAATATTTGTTTCTTATTAACATTTTTAGTATTTTGGTTTTGTGTGGGTATTATAACGTAGAAATTTAATTTAGTATTTTGATTTTGTATCGAATTCAAAAATAATTAAGGTAAGTATGTATGTAACTAAATAATAAATTAACTAAATAAATACCAATTTGTGCAAATAAATTTGAGCATGTAAACGAAAATCGTTTATTTGAGAGAGCAAAAGTTTGACTTGTGTAAAATCTGGATGGTCAGATAATTTGCATGCGGTTGGTGCAAATGTATGAACGTGTAAACCACATACAAATTTAGGACATGCGTAGTGAGTAAATAATAGTTGTATTGGCGTGATTTATTCATCGTTTTCTGTTTGATGGGTCTTTAATATTATTTGTTATTTTTGTGGTAATAATAATATCAGTGAAAGAAAAAGTTTCTTTTGGAATGTATTAAGCTCTATTCTATTATTAAATGAATATGAAAGTAAGTAGTAACACCAGCTCATGCTAACAATTCGTCGTCGTACTCCATCGTTTACTGATAAACAAATTTGTGCAAATAGACTTGACTGTAAAAACAAATGTAAAAGTTTAGTCTAATTTGCGCAAATTGCATGAGCGTGAAACCCACCTTTACGTAGACATTTCTTGTTAGTTATAAAAACTATTTTTACCGCCATTCAAAATTATGGAAAAAGAATCCTTTTTAAAAGGCAAAATTATTCATGGCCAATTCAGAGAAATAATTGCCAATATCTATAGAGAACAGTGTACGAAGAATCCACAGGAAAGATGAAGAACGTCGAAAGGATCAATTTTCGAAAGAAATTTTTTTTGCGTTAGTACTTTCGGACTTTCATTTGTTTATTTAAAAATATTCACACAACGTTTCAGACAGTCCTATCTCTGTCCGTTTTTAAGAGTGTAAACTGTAAAACGGACAGAGATAGGACTACCCAAAACGTTGTGTGAATAGTTATAAATAAGACAGTGAAAGTATAAAATGAATTTAGTGTCACTAATGCTATTAATTATATTACTGAGATGCTATTCTCATAACAATTAAAAATATTTAGATCTTGGCAATTTCCACTACATTTTTAAAAATAAATTATTGCTTATATATTTTTATCATATTTAAACTGTTTAGCAATCATTTATTCGCACGCCTCTGATTAGACTTGATAATGCACATTATTATTTCCCCTGCCTTCTTGCGTCGTCTGGCTTGTTTCACTGGGCGAACTTTAGATACAATGTGTTTATGCCAGTTAAGGTTACTTTCAAATGTGACGCCCACAAGATTGAAGGTGTCTTTGCTCTGTAAAACTTAAGTAGAGGATGAGTATTTGATGACTCTTTTCGCGACAAGGAACATGATTGTGTTTTGGATGCATTAAATTGAACGAGATTTTTGACGCCCCAATCCAATATCAAATTGATATCCTCTGAATGAGATATCTGCATCGCCCTGCGTTTGCTTTCCAAGTCGGGTTGAGAGATTGGTTTGGGAACCTGAAAAGTGGAGTGAAGGGTACTATCGTCAGCATAACTATGAATGGGATTGGTTGTGGAAGAAAGAAGGTCGTTGATGTGAAGAAGAAACAAAGTTGGTGCTAGTACTGAACCCTGAGGCAGGCCCGCATTAATTTCGTGAAAGCTTGAAGAGTGGCCATCAACAATGACTGATATACGTCGATTAGAAATATAACTGGAGAGCCAAGAGCAGAGTTTAGTTGGAAGACCGTAGGACCGTTCGGAGTTGCTTCGTCACTATATATTGTGCTTGCTCTTTTGCACAAAGTTTTAATTATTCCTAGTTTGGTTGTTTTAGAATTTTTGACGCCCCAATCCAATCCTGCGTTTGTTTTCCAAGTCAGGTTTAGTGATGGGTTTAGGAACCTGAAAACTGGAGTGAAGGGTACTATCGTCGGCGAAACTATGAATTATTGCATGGCAATAATTAAACCTAAAAAGAAATTGTTATAAATAATTATACGGACATTAACTATCCTCAAAAATATGATTTGTGGATTTTTAATACCGAGGTAACAGTAAAAAGCACAGGGACCTGCAATTTGATTGATTGACATTGCCCCCCCGTGTCATGGTTTGTTCTGGTTAGTTAATTTTTTTAAAACTCGTTTTATTAAAAAATTAAAAAAATAATTAAACCAGAACTAACCATGACCCCCCCAATGTGACAGCTTTGCATGACCGTCTGTTACGTTTCATACCAGTCAAATTACACGTTATTGTGCTTTTTAATGTAGTCTTTAAAAGAGGTAGTGGTTTTTGGTGTATGTTTACCGAATTGATAGTAATAATAATAAATAAGAACGCAAAAATTTAGCTAAAAAGCGAAAAATATATACACTTGCGTAGCGTGCCCCATATCACAATAAGTTGGGGGATAATTGACTCCCAAAAAATAAGCAGGCTATGGTTTTTTGTGGAAACATAATGGCTGTGCTGCAAAAATTAAAATTAATTAGTAATCTTTAAAGCCCTCAAACATTAAAAATTTTGAAAACTAGTGACAGAGACAACAATAAGACGAGTAACTGGTCCCCACAATTTTTCCATTGTATTTATCTCTTTCTGGTTTAACGCAAGTTCCAATAAATATGTCTTTGTCTTTCATCATGGCAGGCTATCGTAGATAGAGCAATCATCGCTTTGCCCTGGTTGCCAAGTTGTCTACAATTTCTGCATGTAAACTTTAATGTCCTTTTTTGGCTTACAGCAAATTAAGAGAAAGAAAATATACCATGAATCGAATATTTTTAACTTGACAACGTTGCCGCAGGCAGTCACGCCGAAATGTTAATCGATATTTGTGTTTGATATTTTTCAATGGCCGATTTGTTTGGACCGTTTGTTTACATTTTCTGTGATTTATTGTGTGTTTCGTGGTTTTTACCTTTAACAACAGATAATTTAAGGTAATATTGACATGGTTATCTGTAAGAAAAAATCTTTATAAAAACCAAATAAATGACATTTTTAATGAGGTGTGTGTAATTATTGAACTAAACCCCAATATTTTATATTAAAAGGAAACACAAGTACCTAACATTAAGGGCAAAAATAGCACAGCTATATAATTTGAATTTGGCGGGCAAACGATAAAGTCGACTTACGCGCCATCTGCGTGTACCTTCCTTGAAGACAGACAAGGAAGGCCCAGCAGCTATCTCTCTCTCGGATAAATTATTTACATTTAGTTGCTCGTCTCATTCTTGTCTCTGCTAGTGATATCCAAGTGACGCAACGCAAACTTGCCAAAAACCAATCCACCGCCTTCCTGTATTTATTTACGCATGTTTTAAAGATTGTTATTGACACTGACTCACCACCTGGCGCCACATCAAGTCACCTTCTTACCAGTTTAGTGCGCGCCTTCCCTAAAGCTGCGTCCAGACTTGCACCAATTCGCCAAACAAACAAACCTTTTGCTCCTTTGATGAAAAAAACCAAAAAACCGACAAGCGGAATCATTCGCCAAGCCCTTGAAACAACGTGAATTTCGTCCACGTCCGCGCTATATGGCGCTATTCGGCGCGGCGCATTGTTGCAAGTCCGAACGCAGCTTAAGATGAAAATATTGACATACCTGTAATATGGATTTCCAAATGGAGAGCAATAAAATGGATCGCCAACTCCATGTATATGCGGGGGCACATTACTCGCACAAGGGGGCCCTGTTAATCGCGGTTGGTGAGGGCCCGCCGGGCCCGGTGCCCCCACCAACGGTTGCGCACCGTTGCAAATCGTGACTTCTGATTGGATCAATGACCTATCGTTGATGCGCGACGGACTAACAAGTACCGGCATGGACCTGTGGCGTACCGCGCACTGTTGGCGTATTTATTTATTTGTCGAATTGCACTAATAGTTTATTTGGTTCATAAGGTCAGTTTATCCGTTATTAACGCCTGTCACATTTTGTTATACCACAGCCTTCTTAAACTATAAGCCGTGAAGGAAAAATCTGGCAGCACAGTAGGAATGTCAAGTAAAGTTTAGAAGTAAACAGAAACAAGTTTAAATAATTGCTTAAAAGGTTTTTTTCTGTTTTTAAAAGTTAAATCGTAGGGTATATTTATTATATATATAAAAAAATAAGTAATTCATTGTTATATTAAAAAAATGGGACCAGTGCCCAGATGTTATTCGTTGTTTTTACGTTTAAATGTTGGCTGCAAAAGAATTACCCCAGTTATATTAAAACAGAGGGTTATCAAACAACATTTAATTTCCCCATAAACGATGAAATTAGAAAAGCCTGGTTGTGCGGATGGTGGCCGGATAAGTGTTTTTTTTTAAATTAAAAGTAAAAGTAGTACCTATATGGTAAATGGACAAATATATTTTACGGGCTACTAATTAACTAAGTGTGTTTTTAAAAAATTGGTTTAATTTGATATCAATAGTGTGTATAGTGCACCAAAAACAATTATTTACCCCAAGCAATATCCTAAGGACTATATCAACTAATGCGCATAAATATACTGGTAAGTTCACCAAAAAATATTATTTATATAGATATTTTGAAAGTTATTTACCTAAGGCGGTTTTAGGGTAAATATAGTGGAAAACCTAATTTAAAGAGTTTGTTATTTTAAGGCGCATCTTATGTAATACGAATTAAGCTTTTATATTTATAACTAAACACACATGCTTTAAATTCACTTTAAGTATTGCAAATATTACTAAATAATAAATGTTTAGTTAACTTTAAAAAGCTACATTGGTCTGTTCGCAAAAAATGCATAAAGCGGGGTAGAAAACATCATAACAATTTGAAATTTTTAAATCCTTACCAACAAATTTGTATAAGGCAGAAAAGTTCCTGATAAGTTTTGCAGACACATTATTGCTTTTTAGGGCAACTATAGTATTTAAAATTATACCTATATGTTGTCTAAAACATCCTAAAAAAATTAATACCTATATTTTGTTTAAAACACTTAAAAAATTAATTATATTTAGCATGTAATCTATTAGGAACTCATTTCAATATTCCTACTGTACAGTGTTGTTTGCAACGTTGCCTTTCTGACTTCACGGCTCATAGTTTAAGAAGGCTGTGGTTATACCTATCTATAATTTTACTATGCGAAAACACATGATACGATATTAAACTGTCTGTTTTTCGGTAATTTTTATAGCCCTTAAATAACTTTATTATTCCAACGAAGGACACAAGTTAGTTAAAAATAATCGCAAAGTTTGCTTAAGTTTTCTTTCATTATTGGCAGGTATAAATGGTACCTATGCAAATGATTTATTGATTAATAGATAGTCCATTTCATTATCAAACTTTTTGCTTACTTAGGCCTCGGACACGATACTAAGCGTCATCGGCCAGCGTTGAGCAGAAAATGTAAGAGCGCTGTCTTTGATCTTTATGCGAGAATAAAAGAACTTGTTTTTTTAAATCAGCTCGCTGGTTATTGTGCCGAGTATCGTGCTATTTTGCACTAGTGAAGTGATTTTTGAATTAATATTTTAAACTGTTCCCAAGTGTTAGGACTAATTTTTAAAAATATAATTGGATCAGGACCTAAAGAAAGGAAGAGAATTGGTATCCGGGCATAACTTTCGTTGCTATTTAATATTTTGTTCTATATTTCGAAATAAAGGTACATTGCTTTTATTTAGTTTTCAAGTCCATGGTATTTTCAAAAGGCCATTAAATGACCTTTATAACAAGATATTACTCAACCTCTCTTCCCATTTAAGATTTTTGGGGTTTCTGTCACCACTCTGAGAAAGTTGATTCAATTTGATTAAAAACAAAAAGCGTATAAAGTTCCACCCCAACAATTTAGCGGTATTTAATTTTTTAGATTTTTCATAGAGGCTGACATATTGGAGAAAAGTGACCAAATATGGAATACCATTTTGTTTTTACACATAATTTGCATAGAAATGAAAAATAAAAAACTTTTGTAGTAATTATTAACAATCATATATTTTTCCTTTATTTTTTAAATAGTTTTAGTTGCATTGATTTATTTTAATTGAGATTTAAAAAAATAAAAAATAATGAGGGTAGCTAAATATAGAATAGGTACCCCAAATATGGAATACTATAACAAGTAGACTGAGCCAAAAATCAATCCAATTTTTTCTTTGACAAATATATCGAAAATATTATTTAGGGTGACAAAAAAAACAATCATGAAGATTTAAGCCCTTAATATTAATATTTAGAGGTAGAGGTCCCTCTTCTTCAATATAGTATGGTAGTATTTTTTAAAACCTTACAAAGTTATGAGAAAGCGCTAAAACAAAACGTTGCTACAGCGACGAAAGGGATTGCTCTACTGGCATGTTACCACTTCTACTCGCAAATGGGCAATAAAAAATAGAAACCAACCCCTCCAATTGCGTGTGTGAGTTTTCGTTTAAGAGAAATGCGGATATTCCATATTAGGGAAACTATTCCATATTTGGTCATTTTCCCCTAAGGGTGGTACTTTTTCTAAATTGACATACTGTATAAATATTTTGTTATCAAAAAACGAGAAAAACAAATGAACAACTCAAGTAATTTTATACACTGAAAAAAATGATATCTTAAAACAAAAGCCTTAGATTTAATTTGAGAGAATTGTGATTTTCATATGTGTTAAAAAAATATGATCTCAACCAGAAAAAATATGTTTTTAGCTTTGCGTACTAAATTCAAAAGAAGGCGCTTTTGTAATAAAAATAACCTTATTTTATTTAATATTCTGTTAAAAACATCGAGCGCTTTCCCACTGAGAGATTCTTTCTTTAAGACAAGATAGTAAATACCACAGACCGAAATAAAATTTAATTTAATTAAGATAATTACATTAAATAAACAACTAGTTCTCTTTTTGATAGTTCAGAGAAGAATTCCTGCTTATCATGTCATTCACCGAGACCTCTCTTCTCCATCGATGATGCGTTTTGCCGAACCTCATAGGACTTATCAAACTGGCTGTCCCGGGTCCAAGTTGAATAATACGAATAAGTGTATCTTATATAAAAAAACAAACTTTCATTGTTCGACGGTAGGATATAATCGTACCGTTGATACCGTACTAAAAAGCATAATTCAGTGAATACTTATATTAAAGAAATAGGTTCTTTGACATAAAGGTTAAAGATTTTGGTTTAGGTTCTTAAAATAAGAACCTATTATTTTAAAGAAATTTCAATAATATTTTGATAGAAACATTTAATATTTCTTTTGTTTAAAATCTTAAAACTTATATTTAAGATATTAAAGAGCTTAAATCATAAATCTTTAGGTTCTTATTTCTTGGTTCTGATATTCTTAAACTAATACTAAGGATATTTTAATTTAAAAGAATTTCTTTTACATTAAAGACATAAATTAAAGTATTTTTTCCCAGTTGAAGAACCACTATTATTTTAAAGTAAGAAATAAATCTTGGTTTAAAAGCACAACTATTCAAAAGAATGCATATTTTTAAAACCTTGTATTTGCTTAAAACAAGACATTTTTTTTTCTGTGTGTACTCGCGAATGCGCATTAAAAAAAGAGACCAACCCCTCTAATTGCGTGTAAGAGTTTCCATTTTAGAGAAATGCCGGTATTCCATGTTAGGGATACTATTCCATTTTTTGGTCACTTTTCTCCAAGGATGGTACTTTTTTTAAATTGACATACTCTATAATTTTATTCTCAAAAATCGAGAAAAACAAATGAACAACTAAAGTAATTTTATAGTATTTTATATTAAAGATATGAATTTTTTAAAATCAGTTTATACTAAATTATCGCTTAAACCCACAATTCAAGAATTATTTTTAAGAATAACAAGCATAACCACTTTAAGTTAAAAATTACGCTAATATTTTACCAAATTACGTTTAAATACCATTTTATCTAATACGCATAAACGATATAAGCATTATTTAAACAAATTGCGCCTCGTCTCCTAAGCGTCGACATCGCCGTCGTGTTGCCGACAACGTGGTGCTACGACATTTCCAGCGAGCGTCCCGATAAAGACGGCACCGTGGAGAATCGCGGACTAAATCGAAATGGGATTTTCGTATCCACGTGAGCGGCCGGTCTATATTCATCCATGAACGGTGCGCGTGTTCGAGGCCGCGCTCCGGCAGGATACACTGTGCTAGATTTTGGACATGTAATGGTGCATTTGGAGGGCCAGAGGTCAACGTCATTACTTAAATTAATGATGTGAGTAAAAAAACGTTGTTTCCTGCGTCATCGGATTTTTAAATAAAATGCATCTAGGTTAAAGGAATTTACGACATACAGGTTGTTTTAAAATTGTCGTGAATTGTATCCTATTAATATTAAATTGAAATATAGTAATAGCTTTGTTCGCGGGTCTAGTAATGAACCGATTCTGAATCAGAACCGAACTGGTTTAGAATTGTTTTAAACCGTATGTCTACTTATTTATTAGTTCGGAATTTTTATTTACCGCGAACGATTTTCTATACAGCTGAGGATGTATTCTAACCTAGCCTTTTGGTTAGGATTTTTATGGTTATATTGGATACTACACAAATAAAAAAATCAAACAAAAAGGTAAATTGTTATACTGTCGAAAGCCACTCGAGGTCTCTCGGCGGAAGACGAGGGATTCCCTGCCTCCTCTCGTTTTTAACATAAGTATGTGTATTTAACTAAAGATAAAAATTCAAACAACAAGAAATGGTAAAATCTTGTAATATTGTCTATATTTTTTAATTAAATTCTTATTTATTTTATTGCATACATATTGCGAACTGATTCTATTGTAACCCGGAACACAGAACTGTTACAAAAATTCAGAATTTTACTAACCGCGAACAGCTGCTTTTCACTGCGCATGTGAATAGTCTTAGAACTGGTTCAGAATCGAACCCGCGAAGAAAGCTATTAAATTGAAATATAGTAATTAGCTTTGTTCGCGGGTTCGATTCTGAACCGGTTCTGTGACTATTCGCATGCGCAGTGAAAAAGCAGCGTTCGAGGTTAGTAAAATCCTGAATTTTAGTAACAGTTCTGTGTTCGCGGGTTACAATGTAATTAGTTCGTTACCGGTTCGTAACCTGATTAGCAGTCCTGGGATTTTGTTGGAACTAAAAATTCAGTTCGGAATTTCATGCGTATTATCGACATGGTCAGCTGTTTTCTGTTTTTGTGGTACAGAAATAAACCGTTGTATTACAGTTTATTTGTTTCTGCCACTTTTTATGCGGGTTAATATACCTGTTGAATATTTTTTATTTTATTTTTGTGATTCTAAGCGTATATAAACAAAGGATTTTTAATTGTATTCCGTATGAATGTATGTATGTAATAAAGATTTAATTAAAAAATATAGACAATATTACAAGATTCAACCATTTCTTGTTGTTTGAATTTTATCTTTAGTTAAATACACATACTTATGTTAAAAACGAGAGAAGGCAGGGAATCCCTCGTCTTCCACCGAGAGACCTCGAGTTGCTTTCGACAGTAACAATTTACCTTTTTGTTTGAATTAATTTTTTTATGTAGTATCCAATTTAACCATGAAAATCCTAACCAAAAGGCTAGGCTAGAATACATCCTCAGCTGTATAGAAAATCGTTCGTGGTAAATTAAAATTCCGAACTAATAAATAACTAGACATGCGCTTTAAAATAATTCTAAACCAGTTGGGTTCTAGTTCAGAATCAGTTCATTACTAGACCCGCGAACGAAAGCTAATAAATACCCAAGCAGCAAGCTGACGTCATTATGACGTCATTTTTAAGTCATTTTTGGTCATAGGACGTCATCAGATCAAAATTATGACGTCATTTTAACGTCATTTTTATGACGTGTTTTTGAACCAATTCTAAAACGGTATTTACCAATTGGTTATGTTGACGTTTAAACAATGTATTATACGTCAAAGTTGTCACAAATATTACCGCGGTTATATTTGATTGAACACCTAAAATTGATAGAAGTGACGTCTTTTCGTCGTCATACTAGCTCATAAAAACTTAATGACGTCATGTTTAGCAAACCCACCAGAAAATTTTTGTGATATATGATTCGTGGTACAATCCAACCGAAATATCATATGACAGAAAAATAAAACTAATAATTTTACAAAATGGACAATAAACTACTACGTTTATGCATCATCTTCGCTTTTTATTGCCTACACCGTACCGATAAGACCAAAATAGTTCGAGATCGGTCTGCGGTTGGTTGATCTAAATTAGCATTGGAAGAATTATTTTTGGTTAGTGTAAAAATGTGCATTTCCAGGTTGGACAGTGTCCCGAGAGATGCGGCCTTGTGTAGTGCAAGAAATTGCAAGCAGTAAGGAGTTTCTTCCTATTTCAATTTTCAAATAAAATATCGTATCATTTTAGATTTCAAAAAGTCAATTTTTCGTCATCTTAAAGACGTCATTATTGCAGCAAAAAATATTTAACCCGACGAGTTTCTAGTACCACGCCACGTGCCACCGGTTTTATAGTAGGCAGAGGCGAAATAAGAGAATGTTTTGCAAGTAGGTGATACGTGTTTTAGCAATGTATTTTTTATTGTTTATCTAAAAATATGTAATCAGGCTCTGTCCGAGGCTATGTGCATTCGAAAAGGTTTGTTTACTTTATCATTTTTTGTGTACTTAGTCGGCATCGCTTCCAGAATGAAGTAAATATGGGCCCATCTATACTAGAGATAGAAATAAAAATAAAGTTTGAAAAAGGACATTTTCTTGTCCATGTATTATTTTTAAATGGCAACCCTTATTAGCCAAGCACTTTCCAAAAAATGATCTAAATTTAAAAAGGTATAAATTAAATTTATTATTACCAAGGAAAATACCAGATAACAATTAATTTACTTGTGAACAAGTTACCAAGTTACCAGTTAATTTACTTTTGCTAGCGGTGCCATGATAGCCATCCATATGCATAATATTTTTCAGTTATTTTTATCAAGTTTTCTTTGGAAAACAAGATTTTTAGAGTGACTTGGGCTGCTACGTAGTACACTTTTTCTTTAACCTACCCTTAAAAAAGGAATTGAGCATAGTGAAGTTCTTTTCGTAGGCCGGGCCTGACGAGCCACCCCGGGAAAAATTTAGCATATAGGTATATGTGTACATATAGCGTTTTAGCGACGTCCGGGTCCCTCCTAGGTTGTTGGAAAGCCCCCAGACAGACTAGACCTTTTTGGCCCTTAACAATTTTAGGGCCGAAATTAAATTTTGTTACAGGCGTTGCTTGCGGTTCGTTGTCATTGCCATTTATTTCGCCGCCACCTCCCCCCAAATTCAATGACTAGTTACGCCTATGAATAACTTGACTATTAAAATATTCTATTTGATTTAGATTTTATTTAGTTTTAAATTTAAAAAAAAGATATACAACATAAAATAAACACATTTCCAAAATTTAAGAGCAACTCTCCTACCGAACACCCAGTAGATCACAACAAAACAGATAAATAAACACTTTTAGTAAATTTGCTCAGAAGTTTCCGGTTTAAATAAAACACAACGTTCAGCAAGGTTATAAAGTAGCCAGAAGTGAGGTCGACAGGTTAGATTTGGTTGCAACAGGTGGAAAATCTGTAGCGTGGATCTGGTGAATCTATCTTGGAACTCTTTGTTCGGTGTCCTCTAGTAAGTGAAGCTTAAACGTTTATTTTTTTATTTATTTTTTAAGGCATGTGCTTTAACTTATAATATTTTATCATTTTACCAAGTGAAAAGTTTGCTGGTTTGTATAGATTTTTCTTTCTTTCTATTTAAAGCGTTTTTCGATTTGAGATTTCTGTTCGCATAGAAGTTTGCGACACGGTACGGTTCCCAATGTGGTACAAATTCAGGTACGGGTTTTTCGCACAAACTCAAAGGCGGACACCTTTATTTGCAGGTTAGATTGCATAACATGTTGCGTTGCAGGCTACATTACACATATATCCTAAACGACTTAGTTTTTGAATTACGGGGTGTCAAATGTTTTAAAAATATATCGTTTTTAACACGCTTTTATTAGCTTGGGTTGTATGTATGTATGTATGTATGTATGTAACGGAATCTTTAAGCTTAATTTTCACCAACTTCCAGCGATTCGATTTCTTTGAAACTTTGCACACGTATCAAGGACCCATGACAATGCAATAATCTACAAACAGTATCCTGTTATCCTGATTAGGATCGCCAAAATAAATAAATTCCTTTATAGATTTTCTATAGGAGAGTAACAGAGATAGAGCTAGTGCGACGATCTGCGCATGCGTGCAGTTTCGGACGTACTCTCAGCATACGGCTGACAGAAACTTGTTCGGAGTAGTTGCGTTCTGAAACCCCATGCAACAGTGAAGCTTTAAATGAAATGATTAGATTACGAAATAGTTCGTGAAACATTTCAATATCACATGTCCGCAGAAAACTAATTGATATATCGAACTAAAAAATGAAAAATAAATAATAGTTTAAAAAACTAAAAAACACGCTGTTATATGCAAACGAACTAAAAATTAGAAAATAATGTTTCATTACAAACAGTTTGTATTACAGTAATAAAAGGTCAAACAATGAATCATAATTATATTATACCTCAAAATAGAATTATAATAAAATTTAAGATAATAACAGAATAATTCACTTCAGAATACAAGCTGTGGGGTGCTTAATATATTACAATGTTATATTTATTTCATTTGTAAATATCTATGAGGGAAAAGTTATGAAAAAAAATAGTAAAATGCACCCCACGCTTTTTACTCTGAAGTGAATTATTCTGTTATTATCTTAAATTTTATTATAATTCTATTTTGAGGTATATAATTATGATTCATTGTTTGACCTTTTATTACTGTGATACAAACTCTTTGTAATGAAAAATGATTTTCTAATTTTTAGTTCGGTTGCATATAACAGCGTGTTTTTTAGTTTTTAAACTATTATTTATTTTTAGAATAACTTTTATACCAATTTAGATTTTTTTTAAAATTGGAAGAGGTTCTCTTATTGTAATATACAGAGTGTTTTATTTAAAAAATGCCCGTTTACCATTAAATTCCCAAGGATGGCCCACAGATATCTTATGGATGGCCACAACTCAATCTTAACTTAACGTTTGATGGTAAATAACTTTTAAAGGAGTAACTTTTCATCCATTTTAGCCTCAAAAAAAAAAAAAAAAAAGAAAAAACTCCAAAATCCCATGTTATTTAAGTGGAAAAAACAAGATGATTTCTGCACAGTTTAAATCAAGAATTAAGAGCACTTTTACATTGGATATTTTTTTAGGCTATAAACTAAAAGTTCAGGGGGCGATCGCTAAAAAAAAATCGATTTGGAAAATACCGAACACCCTAATCTATATATGTATTAATCGTGTATTTTAGGATAATTTATTACTTGCTATGCGTGCTTTAAACTAATAAATAAAACAGAAGCAAAGCAGTAATTTACCATCGCAACACAAATTCATACGCACGCAGATACATACCAACATTTATTTTTATGCATACTAATGGTATTTTAAGGTTTACAGCTAGAGTTTTGATGGGTAGGTTTATAAAAATATAGTAATAAAGTTACAAGATACTGTAAATAAGCTATAATATACACAAATAGTATAAGATCCAGTTATACTGGTTAAGCAAATAGGTATTGGGATATCGGCAAGTAAAGCGACAACAAAGGATGACGATGACTAAACGTCATCAAATGCGAAATGTTAACATGGTATTCACGTTAGACTCTTTCTTTTCCTCACATTGCCTATAAACGACTTCATTTAAAGGCTGTGGAGGATTTATCGCTTTTTTATAGGTACTTTCATGGCTTCTGATCTGAAGAATTGTCCAGTATAGTTCCTCCACTCACGGTTCCCAACAGAGAAACTCGTGGTGCCGCACGTATGCATCCCTATACGGTCCAACTGGACAGGCCCCGAACTTCTCACTTTGTTCGTTCTTTATCCCTAGAGTTTCTAGATTGTGGAACCTGCTGCCCGCGGAGGACTTTCCTTCCCCCAAATCTTCAAGTATTTAAGTCCCGTGTCAACAAACTCCCTCTTACCTCGCTTAAGACACCCACGGTACGTTAGTATTTAGGCTTTAAGCCTTCGTGGTTTGTCCAAAGATAAAAAAAAATGAAAATTTGGCTGATTCTGTATAAATGGACCCCTTATCATTTTTTCTGATAAAATATTTTTTTAAATAAAAGTTATTCATAAATAAATTCCCGGGGCGTTGACAAACCATATCATGATATTTAAAAACTAAAAAAATGACAGTAATTTCGTCACAATTTTTTTTAAGTTTAAATAAATGAAAAGGTTATAATAACATATGTTGATAATGCCACAACAGGGTTGGCTTTTAAAATACTGGGCTAAGTAAGGGTTGGAGCGAATTAAAGTTTCAAGGCTCCATGCATAAAGGTATTAAGGAACCCTACTGCATTTTTGAAAATTAAAATTATTTTCTAAATCCTCGTTTAGTTTAGAGCAAATTTGATAGCTTCACTTTTTTTGTTTTGATGTACAATTTTCGCGTGAATAAATAGAAACCATTTTTGGCCTGGTCAGTTTGTTTTCCTATTTATTCTTTAATAAGATGCGGAATTGACCATGCCGAGTAATGGTTTTTCAAAGAAAAATCAGACAGAATTTTCAACAACAAATTTGTTCTAAACTAAACGAGGATTTAGATTTTTTTATTGTTTTTGAAAAATGCAGTGGCGTACCAATATTAAAAGAAAATAATTACCTTAATATCCTTATAGAGCCTTGAAACTTTAAATCACGCCAACCGTAACTTAGCCCAGGATTTTAAAAAAAATTGACGGTATTTATGTAATTTTGATTTATTTTCTAATTACACTATATCAGCCCAGGAATGGTTAGCCCGTTTAGCCCAATTAACTTATACTTTCACCTCGGAATCTCACGGAATAAGCTGAATACATGTACCTACCTTTATTTTGGTACAAGAAATACTCTCCTAAAAATCCCCTATGATGTTATGTAAGGAACTCGAAAATAATGACAGGTCAAATGTCAAAAAATCAGTTTTTTGCATATATCCCGTTTCCTTTACTTTTAATTGCATTTATCTTTATCAGGGCCGTATTAAGGGTACGAGGCGCCCTAGGCTACAATTCCCAGAGCGCCTATTTTCCTACTCAAGAAATTTCTGAAAAGCAAAAAAAAAAGGTCCTTACCTCCATTTCACTCCAAAAAAGGTCATTCTTCTCTCCTTTCGCCTCAATTTTATTTATAGCCCCACAGAAAAGTTACTTCTAATCCCCACCCGACCTACACTTTTAGAGAAACTTCCCTGTCTAGCGCCTGTTACTCCCCTGTCTGGCGCCTATTTTTTTCATGGCACCTCTAGGGCTGTAGCCTAGTCAGCCTAATGGATAATACGGCACTGATCTTTATTATAAAAGTTGTAGAACACAAAATTCTTTACAAATTTGATTCTAAGCATTTTTGTCTTACCAACGGATCCGATAATAGAGGGCGCAGTGTGTAAAGCACTTTAGTGTATGTACATACCTTAGCACGCAATAAAGTATAAAAGGCCTTCAAACACCATTTTTAGTTATTTTTACCTTTTTAAATAATTTTCTCAAAAAATGGATTTTTTTATTACATACAAAATACTGGTATGTCTTGATTTAAAATGCGATTTTATAAAAAACGGTCCAAGATATCGAATTTAAATAAGGTAAACCTTTTTGTACAAAAAGATTAAGAAATTAAACGGTCAAACCAAAATGTCAAATTTTTTACCTCTGTAAAAATGCATACAATTAACGAAAAAATTTTGTCTCACCCTGTATATTGGTATGAGTTGATTTAAATGCCCAAATATTATTATTACTGTGGCACCCGTTCAAAAGTTATAAACGAAATACATTTTTTTATTCTAACTTTGAAGGTCAATAATATCTCCCAAGGAAGCGCGATAGAACTTTATTTTATATGAAGTACTAACATTATTTTGGCTCACTTTATCACCCCTATCATTTTTGACCTCACCGTTCCGGACACCCTGTATATATAAATGGGTAAGTTTGTAACTTTGTTAGTTTGTAGCCGCTAATCTTCGGAAGTACTAAACCTATCATAAAAATTCTTTCACAATCAGAAAGCTACACTATTCAGGAACGGTATAGGCTATATTTTACTATGATCAAGGTTAGTTTATATTTATAAGGTTGCGACATATTCTCAACTTTTAGGCGGTTCGAGGTCGGGGACGCAAGGAAGGGCACTCCACGGAGAAAAGTTAACAATACTGAAGGAACAGTTTAAAAATGTAAATTCGGTGCTCTTTGGTAAGAAAAAAATCACAAAAAAGTTTAAAGCAAATAAATCGGCATGCTTGTCTTCGCGGCCGCCTTTGCCGGTTGATGCAGCTGGTCATCGCACTATGGGATAGAAATTAATTTTTTGGTCAAAATTATGAAGCTTTTTACTGGAAAAATATTATAAATTATTACAAATGCTTTTGGAAACCTAAAACTTATTATATGTTATTATAAATTTACACCCCCTTAACATTATTATTTTTTATTGTACAAAATAAACTAAAATGTCAGCTTGTTTGGTTAATTTGATAGTATTCTTATCAGTAATCCGATGATTATTATCTCATATGATATACAGGGTACGACAATAGGTATGATTTTTTTAAATGGAATACTCCTGAATATTATATCACCACCAAAAAAATCTTTTAAAATGCTTTAAACAAATACTACATTTGATGTGTCTATCTCAATTAGTTTCGGAAATATGACCATCCAAATCTGAAAAATAATTTTAAATTATTCTTAGAAGCGTAATAGAGATACATCTTCCCAACTTTTTTATTTTTTAACGTATAAAATAAATAAAAACACTCTTGTTTTGTTGGGTAGATTTTGTAGAATCCATATCTTTCATCAGAATGCTTTTATCTTTTAGGATATACAGTGTAGGATAAAACATATTAAACTTTAAAATGGAAAACCTTGTAAATTATAAAAAATCTTGTATCTGTCCTTACACTCAGAAGTAGCAAAAAGTAGGAAGGCAATTGTAAGTACAAAAACTGATAAAGAAAAAGAGTAAAAAATCTTTGACAAAAATAGCGAGACTTCGCGAGACTGCATCGGAAACACAACAATAGCTCTTATTATTTAAACTCTTTACTTTTTTAGTAAACAAGGCTAATAATAAACTAAGTAGATTAAATGTTGTATATTTATGTTTACTTAAAATACATTTTTAAGTTTCTTATTACCCCAATAGAAGTCGTCATATCCTTTTATAATTTGGCGTACATGTAGTTTGAAGTATCTACTTTGAAATACACAGCATGAGCCATTAAAATTTCAAAGCTGCTTTTTGGCCAAAATAATGGATTTCTATCCCATAGTGTATCGGCGCGTCGCTGTAAAGAATATCGGCGCCTTTGTATAAAATAGTCCGATTGCAGGCGGCCTTTTTTATGTTTTTTGTATTATTTTCAAAGAGTACCGAATTTGCGCTTTTAAAATGTTCTTACTATAAAATTCAAGCTGATGATCAATCCAGTGGCGTCTAGAATTTGCGCATTTTATTTTGCATTGTTTTGGAAGTGATATTTGTTGAAAGATTTAACTCCGAATGTTTCTTATTTAAAGTAAAATAATTTACAACTTAACAATAATTAAAAACTGTGTGTAAACGGTTGTTCTACTAATACAATAATACAGTTTATCTCCGGCACTGAACAACATGGCCGAAAAATGGAAGATGTGACGTCATAACACGTCAAAACAATATGGCCAAATGTCGCGACCTTATATATAGACCGACTTTGACTATAATTAAACAAAAGTTCAGATATTAACGCCCAACGAAGTGGGCACAGGTCCGCTAGTATTTTAATATTTTCTTTGTGATGCAACAATCTTTTCATACATGTCAAGTATTTCAGTTTTTGTATTTTATTGTTGACTGTACCAGCGAGAAATAGCCTTCAGGCTACGGACGAAGAATGAAGCGTAAAGAAGCCAGTTCTAGACCGGTTTACCAATGGGTTCATTTTTTACGTTGTCTCACGATATTTAACTAGTAAAAATATAAAATATTCCATATAGAATTTAAGTAAATATTGTTTATTCTTCTTTCTATCCTTATACTAATAAAGTGCAAAATTTCTTATATACTTTCTAAAATAATTCTGACCGTAAGAAAGTAAAACTCGTGGTAACAAAAAAAACAAAATGATATAAAAATGTTTAAAGATTTTTATATCTTGAAAGAAAAAATAGTATATTTATTAAACAAGGAAAATAACCATCTTGTGTTTTTTTTAATGCAAGATTTTAAAAGAAAACACTTTCACAACATACAGTATGTCCACGGTTGGACTTTACATTAGATTAGAAGAGAAAAAAAGTTATAGGAACTTGTCGCATTATTTTCCGTAATATGTTCTATATGAATCCGAGAGATTGCCCACATATTCTTGGACACCCTGTATATAAATATTGTAAATATTAGATATTTCGATCAAAATAGCTATTTATGTATCAAGGGCGTTACTAGGACTATAATGCCCTGAAGGTCGAAATAGCCCGAGGGCTAGATTTCGACCTGATGGGCATTATAGTCCAGTAAAGCCCGTGGTGCATACAATGCTTTATGTTTTACCCAAAAAGAGTTTTTCAATGACTAATTACATTATTTATTCGCAATATAAAAAATAAGTTGCACCTGTACCTGTATACGTAAGTAGATAATGACTGGTGTTAAGTTTGACTTTGATGTTTCCAACAGTTAGTCAATTGGCATTTTTTATTTAACGATTTGCTCAAAATGGAAGAAATATAAACACAAAATATAAGAGAAAAGGCCATAAAAGCGACCGAAAATCTTTTGCCAGTTAAATCAAGGCAACAGTATGATCGGGAGTATGGCATATTTGGTATTTGGAAAGATGCGAACGCAATTCTTCAAATAATCGAAACCGTTTTAATGGCATATTTTCAGGAACTGGTAAGTTATTGATTTTATTTTAATGTTTGTATAAACTTGATCTTTATTGTGAGAGAAATAAAATTGGATAAGCAATAAAATTTCCATATTAGCGCATTAGGGCATTATAAGCGGGGATTATCATAATGCCCGCTTATAATGCCCAAGGTGTGATAGCAGGTATTATTGCTACCCAAACATATTCCGTTTCTAAGGTATTACAGATCAATAATAGATGGGTAAAACATAAAAAACTTTTTAAATTTATAAGTAGAAAACGTGAAGTAAAAATTGTGAGGTATTCTAAAAATTGTGTTCTTATCAGAAACTACGTTTTGACTTGGACCTCCTCGTATATCAATATAAAGTTAAGACCATATTTATTTCATTCTGAAAGCGATGCCGCCAAGTACACAAAAAATGATAAAGTAAACAAACCTTTTCGAAAGCACATAGCCTCTGACAGAGCCCGATTACATATTATAATATATATAAAAATAAAAACATTGCGAAAAAACTTAAAAAAACACCCTCTTATGTCGTCTCTGGCCTGCTATAAAACTGTGGCACGTGTCGTACTCCTCGGGTTGAATATTTTTGCTGCAATAAATCATTGTTCACAAAAGGGTTTATTTGCTTTATTATTTTTTGTGTACTTGGCGGCATCGCTTTCAGAATGAAATAAATATGGTCTTAACTTTACCGACATACATAGTTAAAAATATGTTAAAAAATATATCTACATCTGGGTAAAAGCATTACTTCTCATGCAGAACGTGAACAATCTAACGGCCCGATAACGGTTCTTAAAAAAATAAGAGAGACAGCCATTAATGTAGACGGTAATATCAATAATGGTGACGCTAGCACAGTTAAACAACATTGGCGAGCCTAGATTTTTAGTAGAACCAAAAATAATTATAAATAATACAGTGGCGTAGCTATTCAGGTGCTAGGCAAGGCAGTGCCCGGGCGCATATTCAGATGTAACAGTCAAAATATCCACTTCGCCGAGCCGAAAGCGGCCGAAGTTTTTTTATATGTAACGTGCACGACAGCACTTAAATGGACATCCAGACTGTTACATTAATCGCATTTTT
Organism: Listronotus bonariensis; assembly: GCA_014170235.1. Classification (NCBI taxonomy): domain Eukaryota; kingdom Metazoa; phylum Arthropoda; class Insecta; order Coleoptera; family Curculionidae; genus Listronotus; species Listronotus bonariensis. The sequence goes on from JACEGR010008138.1 coordinate 28,416, forward strand.
GCATTAGTCAAGCGAAAGAAACTTTTTATCCATTACAATCACATGAAACTTTAGACACCTGTCATACATCAAACCGAGCATCAAACTTAATAAGTCCTAATGAAGTGGATGCTTCTATCACAGAACCAAACACAGAACCAAAGGTACCGAAAGAATTTCACGCGGTAGAAAACTTGGGTTCGGAAATTGAAGCAACGAAAACAGCATGGTTGGCATATAGTAATGCAATTTTACAGCACATTGAAGATGATCCAGAACAATTCCTACCAGCTGTCAATCGGCATTTGGATAATTTCAAGAAATATGCTACTTCTGTACCATCCCTATTATCAGGTCTCCACACAGCTTACAAATACAAGGGAGCACTTAAAATCCAATCAGGCAAAGCTGTTAATTATAAAATTTCAAGAAAAGGAGTAAAAATTAGTCTTCAGCCAACTGCCGTTACTAGACGAAAATCCAAAATCTCTGGTAAAAGAAAACTCGTAGGAAGACCCTCTTTAAATAGCAAAAAATCATGTGTTACAGCACCACATTCATTAAGTGTATGCGTAAAGAACAACCGTGGTTTGGGATCCAACAAATCAAAAAAATAAATTATTTGTATTTGACTGTTTTCCTTGTCACTTTATAATTATCACTTTAATAAAAATATTATATTACTTAAATATATTTTAGATTAGAGGTGTTTTTTTATTATAATACATAATAATGTGCAAAAATACTAAATTTAAATAATTAATGAAATAAAAAAATAACAACATTAGGAAACTGAATTTGGAAAGTTTTTTAGTCTATAAAGGTATACTCCTCGGTATAAGCCAACATAAACTTAATAAAAATATACTATACCTAATTAAATCACATCAAAGAATGTGTGTAAATATTCTAATTATTATTGAAAAAATATAAATTAACTAGTTATATGTAACAGTCTGGATGTCCATTTAAGTGCTATCGTGCACGTTACATATAAAAAAACGTTCGGCCGCGTTCGGCTCGGCGAAGTGGATATCTTGACTGTTACATCTGAATATGCGCCCGGGGCGCATTTTCATCATGCTACCGACGGAAAAAGCGCTCGAGTCGCCGAATACCTATCTGTAAGTTGCCGACGTATTTTTGTTTACGTCTGTAACATAAATGAGATGATCCAGACATTTTATTCTTTAGCATGTCAAACAGTTGCAGTAAATATTCGTTACTGATCGTTGATTAAATTCGATATTTCTGTAAGGAAAAATGAGTGAAATGAGCATAAACAATTTCCCTTTCTTAATTACAGTAAAACAAACTGTTATATTTTTCCATGTTAATATGCTTTATCAGTTGGGCTATTTTATTCTGTCTATGTTACAGACGTAAACTAGGAATACGTCGGCAACTTAATGAGACGTATTCGGCAAACCGAACGCCTGTTTTGTCGGTAACATATGAAAATGCGCCCAGGGCCGTCAGCACAGAGCCCCTAGAATTCGGACATGCAATGAATAAATTGGTGTTTTGAAAATTTGTCTCATATGTGGAATATAAGTTAACTAGAATTTTAAAGAGATGCTTATTTTTAATGCACGTCGAATTGGGTACAAATAATTTCAAAGGTGTAGCGGAACCCTTCTTTTCGCCCCAGGGCCTTAGCTTACCCAGCTAAGCCACTGAAATAATGTAATAAATGGAAATTAAAACAGGATTGTATAAGTAGCTACTAAGGTGCTAGGCGGGGCAGTGGCCGGGGCCGTCAGGCTTAGGGAGCCCCTAGAATTCGGACATACAAAGGATAAATTGGAGTTTTGAAACTTTGTCCCATATGTGGAATATAAGTAAACTAGAATTTTAAAGAGATGCTTATTTTTAAAGCACTTCGAATTGGGTACAAATGATTTAAAAAGGTGTAGTTGGGGACCCTTCTTTTCGCCCTAGAGCCTTGGCTTACCCAGCTAAGCCACTGAAATAATGTAATAAATGGAAATTAAAACAGGATTGTATAAGCAGCTACTAAGGTGCTAGGCAGGGCAGTGGCCGGGGCCGTCAGGCTCAGGGAGCCCCTAGAATTCGGACATACAAAGAATAAATTGGAGCTTTGAAAATTTGTCCCATTATGGATAAAAGTTAACTAGAATTTTAAAGAGATGATTATTTTTAAAGCACTTCGAATTGGGTACAAATGATTTAAAAGGTGTAGTTGGGGACCCTTCTTTTCGCCCTAGAGCCTTGGCTTACCCAGCTAAGCCACTGAAATAATGTAATAAATGGAAATTAAAACAGGATTGTATAAGTAGCTACTAAGATGCTAGGCGAGGCAGTGGCCTGGGCCGTCAGGCTCAGGGAGCCCCTAGAATTCGGACATGCAAAGAATAAATTGGAGTTTTGAAAATTTGTCCCATATGTGGAGATAAGTTAACTAGAATTTTAAAGAGATGCTTTTTTAAAGCACGTCGGATTGGGTACAAATGATTTAAAAGGTGTAGTTGGGGACCCTTCTTTTTGCCCTAGGGCCTTGGCTTACCTAGATACGCCACTGAAATAATGTAATAAATGGAAATTAAAACAGGATTGTATAAGTAGCTACTAAGGTGTTAGGCGGGGCAGTGGCCGGGGCCGTCAGGCTTAGGGAGCCTCTAGAATTCGGACATACAAAGGATAAATTGGAGTTTTGAAACTTTGTCCCATATGTGGAATATAAGTAAACTAGAATTTTAAAGAGATGCTTTTTTTTAAAGCACGTCGAATTGGGTACAAATGATTTAAAGGTGTAGTTGGGGACCCTTCTTTTCGCCCCAGGGCCTTGGCTTACCCAGCTAAGCCACTGAAATAATGTAATAAATGGAAATCAAAACAGGATTGTATAAGTAGCTACTAAGGTGCTAGGCGGGGCAGTGGCCGGGGCCGTCAGGCTTAGGGAGCCCCTAGTATTCGGACATACAAAGGATAAATTGGAGTTTTGAAACTTTGTCCCATATGTGGAATATAAGTAAACTAGAATTTTAAAGAGATGCTTATTTTTAAAGCACTTCGAATTGGGTACAAATGATTTAAAAGGTGTAGTTGGGGACCCTTCTTTTCGCCCTAGAGCCTTGGCTTACCCAGCTAAGCCACTGAAATAATGTAATAAATGGAAATTAAAACAGGATTGTATAAGTAGCTACTAAGATGCTAGGCGAGGCAGTGGCCTGGGCCGTCAGGCTCAGGGAGCCCCTAGAATTCGGACATGCAAAGAATAAATTGGAGTTTTGAAACTTTGTCCCATATGTGGAATATAAGTAAACTAGAATTTTAAAGAGATGCTTATTTTTAAAGCACTTCGAATTGGGTACAAATGATTTAAAAGGTGTAGTTGGGGACCCTTCTTTTCGCCCTAGAGCCTTGGCTTACCCAGCTAAGCCACTGAAATAATGTAATAAATGGAAATTAAAACAGGATTGTATAAGTAGCTACTAAGATGCTAGGCGAGGCAGTGGCCTGGGCCGTCAGGCTCAGGGAGCCCCTAGAATTCAGACATGCAAAGAATAAATTGGAGTTTTGAAAATTTGTCCCATATGTGGAGATAAGTTAACTAGAATTTTAAAGAGATGCTTTTTTAAAGCACGTCGAATTGGGTACAAATGATTTAAAAAGGTGTAGTTGCCTTCTTTTTGCCCTAGGGCCTTGGCTTACCTAGATACGCCACTGAAATAATGTAATAAATGGAAATTAAAACAGGATTGTATAAGTATGTAAACTAAACTAATTTAACCAACAAAACAGACACTAGGTTTGTTCCAGCAGAATGTTGGAAACATGTTAGCAACAATCATAAAACGCAGAAATTGCTACAAACATTAGTCAGAAATGTTGGCAACAGTTTTCTGCTGGAACAAAAAAATAAACAAGTCGTGCATACTGCTTATACGTCAATACAAGAAAGGTTATGTTAAAAATTTGTCAGTAATGTTTGAAGAAAGTTTGCAAACTTTTCAAACAGTTTCAACATGTTTCCAACATCTTAAAACTACTGCTGGAACAACAAACAATTGTATAATGTTAGAAACATGGCACTGCTGGAACGACAAATTTGACGTGCGCAGAATCCGAACGGTTGCAAACATTTCTGACAGCCTGCTGGAACAAACCTACTAGATCCACCATTTTTTAGATTAGAATGGCTATATTTCCAAAGTGGTATTTTTTAAAAACTCTTTAAAATATTTATTTAATGATAATGTAATGTACAGAGTGTTTTATTTAAAAAATTAGGGTTTACTATCAAATTCCCAAAGATGACCACAACTCAATCTTATCTCAACGTTTAACGCTAATAACTCTAAAAGGAGTGACTTAATTGAAAATTCGTAAGCAAACTTTTTTGTAGAGCTTTAAATTTCCCATCAGAATAAAATAGACACTATATCCACTATATTTTAGATCTGAATGGCTATAATATTTCCAAAGTACCATTTTTTAAAAACTCTTTGAAATATTTATTTAATGATGATGTAATATACAGAGTTTTTATTTAAAAAGCTGGTTTACTATTAAATTCCCAAAGATGACCACAACTTCATCTTATCTCAACGTTTGACGCTAATAACTCTGAAAGGAGTGACTTAATCGAAAATTCGTAAGCAAACTTTTTTGTAGAGCCTTAAATTTCCCATCAGAATATGCAATAAGTAGATTTTTTTATTTATTTTTGCCTGAGAAAACAAAATAAAAGAAAAAAGGATAAAAATCCCATGATATTTAAATGGGAAAAGCAACATGATTGGGGCACAGTTTAAATCAAGAATTAAGAGCATTTTTACATTGGATATTTTTTTAGGCTATAAACTAAAAGTTCAGGGGGCGATCGCAAAGAAATAGTGACCATAAATATCAAAAGAATAGAGAATTATTGCAGGCACTAATAATACCGGCCTTATTTTGACATCTTGACTCCCTTAATAAGTATAGTGCCTGGCTTTATTTATGTCGGTTTTAGGTCGTGCCTTATTTTGGTCTTATTTTAACTTCGGAACTGTTCGTCTAACCGAACGGCTGCCGACCACAAAATTTTAGGAAGTAAAAATACTTAAAACCTTGTTTTTTTTTAAATGTATTTCTGTAATTGTGTAAAACAAAACCCTACAACACAAAACAATAAAGAAAATCTACTAAAATTTTTCCCCTTTTTTTTAGGTTACTGTCAACATGATTTGCAATAACTCTAAATTATGGGTAGAAGCACTATTTAAATAACGCCGGTATTAATAATTCCCGAGCTCAATAAGGCAACTTGCAATAATTCTCTAATATTTTTTTTATCTTTGGACAATCCACGAAGGCTGAAAGCCTAAATACTAACGTACCGTGGGTGTCTTAAGTGAGGTAAGAGGAAGTTTGTTAACACGGGACTTAAAAACTTGAAGATTTGGGGGAACGAAAGACCTCCGCTGGCAGTAGGTTCCACAGCCTAGAAACTCTAGGGATAAAAGAACGAACGAAATGGGAAGTTCGAGGCCTGTCCAGTTGGACCGTATAGGGATGCATACGTGCGGCACCACGAGTTTCTCTGTTGGGAGCTGCAAGAGGAGGGACTATACTGGATAATTCGTCGGAGCAGAAACCGTAAAAGTATCTATAGAAGAGCGATAGATCTCCACAGCTCGACGATGGGCAAGTAAAGGATCATTAATAAGACGAACAACCCTTCTTTGAATGACATCAAGAATGCTGAGGGTTGTAGGAGATGCCATTCCCCAGACATAAGAACAATATTCCAGAGAGGGTCGAATTTGGGACACATACAAAGTGTATAAATTGGAAGGGGAAAAATACTGTTTGGCTCGGAAAAGAAATCCAAGCTTTTTGACGCCGCGGTGGCTATAGAAACAATGTGTTTATGCCAGTTAAGGTTATTTTCAAATGTGACGCCCACAAGGTTAAACATGTCCCCCTCAGCAAAACCTGGCCACTCATAAGCAAAGGATGAGCGTTTGATGATTTTTTCGCGACAAGGAACATGATTGTGTCTTGGATGCATTAAATTGAACGAGATTTTTGGCGCCCCAATCCAATATCAAATTGAGATCCTGTGAAAGAGAAATCTGCATCGCCCTGCGTTTGCCTTCCAAGTCGGGTTTTAAACTAATTAAAACTTAAACTGTCGTATATTTTTACAACAAAAGCCTCAATTTTTACATTATACTGCTCTTTATATTATACAATACATAAACATAAACGGATCGTGTATAAACACGAAGATTAACATACTGTTAAAAGTTGACACGCGACTTGGTGTTAAAAGATAACTTTATGGCGATTTAAAAGTTTAAACGATAATACGATAACCTGTTGCCATCCAATTTGAATGTCAAATCTTAAATCGTTTATCAGATGTTTCGGAAGTCACATTGCATTATAAAAGAGGCGATAATTTGACTCACGCCCGGAGTGCCTTTAATCGCTTCATTAGGCCTTTTATGGGTTGCGCCACACTAAACGCGACTTTACCACTATAATTTATTTTTCTTCTTATGGTATTACGATCAAGACTCTCTTGGGGTTTCTTTGCAGAAAAATAACAAATACAGAAACTACTTAAGGCGAATACATTTCAATTTATGATTTTTTACTTTGGTGTGTATAACAGATACTAATTTATTATTCATATTTAAATAAAGATATACAGAGTCGTACAAAGTAAGTGTCCAATGGCAAACTAGTCGCATTTTAATTTTTCCTAAAGACTAGAAAAAAAATTGTGTTTGTATAAGTTAAAGAGTAAAACAGCATTTTTAAATAAACACCTTGTATATTTTATCATTATTTAAAAAAAAATTCAAAGGTATTAAAAACATCCCACATGTGCTATATCCAATTTTTAATAATGTCGGAAATATGGTCATTCAAACCTAAAAATTATGTGAAACGAGTTTTATAAGGCAAGTCTTAAGACTTATTGATTGTAACAATTTCCAGGTCGACAATCTAAAAATGTATTTAACTTAAAGAATTTCGGACTTTCTTTGCCCTGATTTTAACAACTCATACCAACGTTTCGCTACTAAGTCTGGTCAGACTATACAGGGTGATTCAAAATTCGATCACGAAACTTAAGGGGGTGATTCTACTTGACAAAATAAGGGTAGAGCTTCATATATTTTTTTTCAAAATGTCATTCGTTTTCGAGTTACAAGCCGTCAAAGTTCAATTTTTATTTTGGTTTTTTCGCCATATTGCATTTATTTTTTAACCAATCCAGTTGATATTTGGCATACAAATCGAGCTTTGCAGATTCTAAAATTTTAAGACAAAAGTAATTTTTTAAATACCGCCAGAGGACACTTTACCTAAAACTTAAATTTTTTATTTTGACAGATATCGCAAAGCTGGGGGCGCCATTTTATAGGCAATCAAAAACTTAAAAAATAAGGTATTTTTATTAAAGTCAATAAACCTCACCGTTTAGGCACCAATAGACACACAAAGTTTTCATCAATTTCAATCAAATAACCTACATACATACAGGGTGTCCAGTAACTCAACCGACAAACTTTACGGGACGATTCTACAACAGAAAATGAGAAAAAACTTCATATAAACATATGTCCTAAACACCTTAGTTTTTCAACTACGGTGTGTTAAATATTTAAAAAAAACTTTTTTTTTAATTTTTAATATTCCTTGGTCCAAGTGTTTTACTTATTTTTTGTTGTAGAATCGTTTGGTTAAGTTTGTCGGTTGAGTTACTGGACACCCTGTATGTATGTAGGTAATTTGATTGAATTTGATGAAAACTTTGATGTCTATTGGTGCCTAAACGGTGTTTATCGACTTTAATAAAGACTACCTTATTTTTTAAGTTTTTGATTGTCTATTAAATGGCGCCATATCTCTGTCAAAATAAAAAAGTTATGATGTAAAATAAATTTTAAGTTTTAGGTAAAGTGCCCTCTGGCGGTATTTAAAATAAGTAATTTGTCTTATAATTTTAGAATCTGCAAATCTCGATTTGTGTGCCAACTGGATTGGTTAAAAAATAAATGCAATATGGCGAAAAAACCAAAATAAAAATTGAACTTTGACGGCTTGTAACTCGAAAACGAATGACATTTGGAAAAAAATTATATGAAGCTCTACCCTTATTTTGTCAAGTAGAATCACCCCCTTAAGTTTCGTGATCGATTTTTGAATCACCCTGTATAAACTTAGTTAGCGATAGGAATTTATTTAGTTTACACTTAAAAACATATATGTATATTTTACCTATTTACAGGTTATCCTTTACATCTCTTAGGTAAGACTTGCCGCGTAAAACATGCTTTAATTTTTTAACCTATGTATCTACAGCTCTAAGCTTTAAGCAGTTGATAATATGTAGATTATATCTACAATTTTTTTAGACATGGATGGCCACATTTCCAAAACTATACAAAATAATCATATTATCGAGTGTATTGTGTATTTTCTTAAAGCTTTTTAAAGTATCTTTTAATGGCGATACAGGGGGGTCTTATTTAAAAAATGTCATTTTACCAACAGTCCTGACGATGACCTTATTTTCGAAACTACTAAAAATTGAACGTATAACAAGTAGTGATTAAATATACAGTATCTTTAATTTATAAATGGTATTTTACTCTGTAACACAAAAAAACAATTGTCAGTTATTGTTTTTTCCAATTTTCAACCTAAGAGAGTAGTAAAATTGCTGCTAATATAATTTATTAGTTGATTTGTCATAATCTTTAAAAAAATCATAAAACTTGCTACAATGAAATAAAATCAAATTTATGAAAATTGCAAGGTCAAGAATCATCTGAATCGATTTAAATTTTACTTTGTAACACAAAAAAAAACAATTGTCAGTTATTGTTTTTTCCAATTTTCAACCTAAGAGAGTAGTAATAATGCTGCTAATATAATTTATTAGTTGATTTGTCATAATCTTTAAAAAAATCATAAAACTTAGCTATAATGAAATAAAATCAAATTTATGAAAATTGCAAGGTCAAGACTCATCTAAATCGAATTAAATTTTATTCTATAACTCAAAAAAAAACAATTGTCAGTTATTGTTTTTTCCAATTTTCAACCTAAGAGAGTAGTAAAAATGCTGCTAATATAATTTATTAGTTGATTTGTCATAATCTTTAAAAAAATCATAAAACTTAGCTATAATGAAATAAAATCAAATTTATGAAAATTGCAAGGCCAAGAATCATCCAAATCAAATTAAATTTTTCTCTGTAACACAAAAAAACAATTGTCAGTTATTGTTTTTTCCAATTTTCAACCCAAGATAGTAGTAAAAATGCTGTTAATATAATTTATTAGTTAATTTGTCATGATCCAAAAAAAATATATAAAACTTAGCTACAATGAAATAAAATCAAATTTATAAAAATTACAAGGTCAAGAATCATGTAAATCGATTTAATGGATAAATATAAATAATATTTTTCTACGACCACTTAGCACACTGATTTCATGCATAGAAAATGCGTTATATCACACTAGTGTTGCAAAGTACTTTACAGCATTAGTGTTGCAAAGTACTTTACAACACTGGTGTGATACATATTATGATGTCATTCTAAAAACTGCTATTGGTTTTGCAAGTGACATATTTATTGTAGTGACAGTAAAAAAACTTTTTATTTACCTTAAACGGTAGAACCCAAATTAGCGAAAATCATCTTATTTTATATTTATTAAAATTTACGAAAAAATAAAAACATAAACAAAAATAGACATAACCACAAAAAACAACTTTCACTGACTGGCACAGTGTTGTCAGGTAAGTAGATCAAATTAAAAATCTCCCTTCTACCTTTGAGCACGTACTTTATAGAGGCAGCCTTGCCGCTTGACCGTTCGACCTAAAGCGCCAGAGAAAAAAGCCTATAGATCAAATTCCTTCCTCTCTTTCTTCGTGTACTCAAACATCTAGTTAAATCTTTTTTTTCCCTAATTAAACCTAAGGCTAATACACACTTTATGAATCCACTTTCTTTTATCTATTCATAAATAGAATCAGACCCTTCCGACGTTGCCAAATGCTTTCCATATTTTGCATGGTAACTGACGTTTGGTAGTCGTTTTTTCCTTACTTTTAGGACTTTAGGTTATGCATTTACAATTTTTATATTTTTACATTTTTCTTAAAAATATGAGGAAAAACTGTTATTTTTACTTAATTTTATATGTGATGTTCAGTTTCATTAACTCGTTTTACCAATTTTACCCCACCCAGCACCCCTTTTCACTCCCCGGTCCCGTAAGTTTATTTACTGATATTTTTTAAAAAACGGAATATTTTGGATATGCACCACTTACGTTTTATTTAGAAAAGTGTCTAAAATATGTAAGAATCGATAATTTTTAAAAAACACTTATAATAGCAGAAAACCGTATTAAACTATTAGCGTTATTACCTAACAAAACCATACAATTTTTATTAAATGAGGGCCTTTTAAATTCCAAAATGATAAAAGTTATATAATGCTTCTAGGTAGGTGATTTTCGATGTAAAAATAATGTCAAAACAGTATAATATAGCAGTGAGGAAAAGTATATATCACACTAGTGTTGCAAAGTAAATATCACCCTAGTGTTGCAAAGTTCTCAATTGTTTTTTATTTTTCTGAACAGACAAACTTTAATTTATTTATTTTTTGGTGAATAATTTGTGGTCGTAGGAAAAATAGTGTACAGTACTCGTGTGAAAATGACTTTCTTACACTCGTGGGTTTGTCGCACTCGGCTAACGCCTCGTGCTACAATATTCCCACTCGTGTGAAATTAGTCATTTTCCACACTTGTAATGTAATATACTATTATTATTGCCAAATTTAAAATCTCCGTACATCACCGTTATGATTTAGCGGCAATATCTGACCGATAAAAATTAATTGGCCGTAATTGAAATTAAATGAGCGTAGTGCTTATCGCGTTTCAATCGGAACATCCAGTAGCGGAACGTGAAAATATTTTGCAGTATCATCATTCGTGATTGCTGCCAATTTATTAAATGCATATTAAATATTTGAAAAAAGAAATCTTAAAGCTAAGCTAGAATGAACAGTTTAAAAAAAATTGAACCGTCTTCAGAACAATAATAAAACTCACTAAATAGTAAAAAAAAATTAAATAAAGCAGTCGAGTATTACCATATTATGGAATTAAAGTATAAAAAGCTTTAATTAAGGTATTAACATTAAGTAGTTTGGCACACTGCCACAAAAGATCTACAGCAGATCTTCTTTCCTTTGTATCACACTGCTGGAATAAGTCTCTTGACGTTTCTAGGTGAGTCCTAGATCGTTGCTCTTTATCCAAAGCTTTTAACCAGGTCTGGCATGCCGCACTTCTTAATAAACTTCCCTCCTACGGTCTTTCAACTAAACTCTGTACTTGGCTGTCTAGTTATCTATCTGATGGACGTATTTCAGTTATTGTGGACGGCCATTCTTCAAGCTTTCACCAAGTAAATGCTGGAGTCCCTCAGGGCTCAGTTCTGGCACCAACATTCTTCCTTCTTCACATCAACGACCTTCTCACGTCCACAACCAATTCCATTCATAGTTTCGCCGACGATAGCACCCTTCACTCCAGTTTTCAGGTTCCTAAACCCATCACTAAACCTGACTTGGAAAACAAACGCAGAGCGATGCAAATATCTCTTTCGCAGGATCTTAATTTAATATTGGATTGGGGCGCTAAAAATCTCGTCCATTTTAATGCATTCAAAACACAATCATGTTCCTTGTCGCGAAAAGAGTCATCAAATACTCATCCTCTACTTATGAGCGGCCAAGTTTTACAGAGCAAGGACACCTTCAATCTTGTGGGCGTCACATTTAAAAGAAACCTTAACTGGCATAAACACATTGTATCTTTTTAACTCCTCTCTCTATTTTTTTCTTGGTTTTGGTCCCTTCAGGTCCAATCCACCACTCTCCCCCTTTCGGACTATGCTTTCCAGGGCTTCGTCGGCGAAAAATCTGGATAATCGAGCTCGTAGCTCCCAGAAATTCCAAAAAGAAAACAAAAATAAGTCTACAATCGATACAATGCACAAATTGTCGGCTGTCAAACCAAGACTCTGCTACTGGTGTTACGTATAATCTTCACTTTCACTA
>JACEGR010008139.1:0-40449 GCA_014170235.1 Listronotus bonariensis
GAGTTAAATAACGAGATCGGCAGAGCTTCTTTTAAAAAAGATTTATTTTACTAAAAAGGACTACTAACTACGTACAAAATAAACTTAACTAAAATGAACAATTATTTCGAACAGCAACGAGCTTTGACACGACAATAATGTTACGTTGACTTTGCAATCGATTGAATATATAAGGTATAGTTGCAAAGTCAGCGATAAATGTATAAACTATGGTTCTAGGGATATTACTCCTCCACCCTCAGATTTTTCAACGTCCTCGTTGATGATTTTCTGGAGTGTCTTCACTGGAATGGCCTTGAGGTACTTGTGTTTTCTCCATTGGTACAAAGCTATACTAAAGCTACAGATAAAAATAGTACAAATAATGAAAAAAGTGAAATAATAATATGTTTGTTTTTGTGGGGCAAATTTTTCAAAATTTATAGGCTCCAAAAGGTCTTCTTGCATATTAATAGGATTTTCCAAGTGTTTAATTTGAAGATTAATAGAAAAATTTGTAAGCTGAAGATTGCTGGCTTCAGGAAATTTTACAATAGATATATTGTTTATAGCCAAAGAATATTTATGGTGGTTAATTATAATGTCACATTGGCTCTGTATAAGGGAGCAACCTTGAATTTCTAATTTTTGAAATTGAAAACAATTTTCATAAATTGTCTCTGGTTTTTTGGTACAAAATAATAAAGAATTTTTATGTGTTAGGCTATGCACTTGGTAGTTATTTTGTACTGTTGCGTATTGGCAATTATCTGGTAGGAAACAGCTGCTTACAAGGGGATTAAAACATATCCATCTTAAACTAATTTCTTCACAGTTCTTATACCACACTTGATCACAATAGTATTTACTAGGACTAATTAATATTTTTGAGTCATTGCTTGGTGTTGGATATACAAAGTTTAAATTACAATTACTTTTTTCGAAAATGGGGATTTTAATTGCAAGAATTGCCATTTCATCTAATATCAAAATACCGGTTTTACATATAAGGCTTAGTTCTGAGATGTGTCTAATTGACCAAAGGGTATTTTTTGGATGATGTAAGCTTAAATATTGCCAAATTTCATTTATTTCTTCAATACTTAAAACTTCAAGATCTAGAGTGTTTAGATGAGCAAATGAAAATATTCTTAAAATTTTTTCCAAAAATTGATTTAGGTTATTTATTTGAATAAATTGGTCTTGAATGGATAATATTAGATTTATTTCATTATTAAGTTTAGAAAGTTCGGATTTTATAGTTTTTGAATTTTCATTAATAACTTTTATATTTTCTTGGTATTTATTCATAATGTTTCCTGCAAATGAGCTTAGGTCATTAATTTTGTGCATCGTATTTAGTTGATTGTGCTTTAGTATTTCTAAATTCTCCGTAATTGTTTCTAGGTCAGTATTGTCTAGGTTGCCTGTGATGAATTTGATACCACTACCAATAAAGTTCATTAAACCACGTTTTCTGCGATTAATTTTATAAACATTTAATTTTGCGTATGTTTCGAAAGTATTGTTCAAAGTTTTAAATAAATGTAAAAATTGCGATTTTGTAAAATTATTATTTTGCTTATTTACTAAGGGTTCTAAAATTAAAACATTGCTTAATAACTGCGATAAAGTAAACTTAATACTAGATATGTTAAAGGGTATATATGTCGTATGATAATTACTAATTATAAGGGATGGTGCCACTTCTTCCACATAATAGCCATTATTAGGGAGATTGAAGGTTTGAAGGGCCTGGTAAGGGTTCACTTGAGTCTGCAGGATCAGGATCGGGAGGCTGGAAAGAAACAGGATTTTTCCTGAGTCGTTTTATGTTTCTTAAATGAATTGTTGTCGGTTTTTTCTTAGAAATGCCGGTTACTTTATTTTTACTTACGGCTGTTACTTTTGTTTTAATATACTGAGGATTTATTTTATTCCTAAGAGGGTTCTTTTTAAAAATTGTTTGATTTGTTTGTATAATTGGTGGTTCTTCTGTATTTTTATTTTGTTTTTGCGTGTTTTGCGCTTGTTTGTTATAGGTTAATTTTTGATTCGTGGCTTGGTTTTGAAAATTTTCGGAATTTTCTTCACTATATTCGAAATTTTGGGTATAATGAAGGTTGTCAGAATCGGGGTCGAAATTTGGGGGTTGATCTTCAAGTTGGTCTGTGTAGAAAATGTCTGGGGGTTGATTTAAGTCAGAGGATTCATAGGGTTCGGATATTTGGACATTAGTAAGTTCTTCGGATATAAAATTTCTAGGTCCTGTACTCTGGAAAAAGTTGGGATATCTGGTGGATGTTTGTCTTGGTTGTATTCGGGATGGACCAGCTGTCGAGACAGACATTGGGACAGGGGATTCTTGTTTAGGAGGGTTGTTTTGTGGATACATAGGTTTGGCTTGCCTGCCAAAAACTTGGGCATTTGTCGGGTAGTGTCGTGGGATTAGTCGGGGTTGAACGTTAATGGGTTGTCTGGGAAATGGATTTGTTTGTGAAAATGTGGGCATGGGGGTTGGGAATTAAAATTTTGTTTATTAAAATATTTATGGCTATTATTAGAATTATTATTGTTATTATTAAAATTTCTTTGTGTATTTTGCAAAGAAACCTGGTTTGTAAAATTAACTTGAGATTCTATCATGTTAAAGTTTACTACGTGGGTGTATGCGTCGTTTAGGGTCTCAGGTCTTTGTAACATTAGCATTGTTTTTAAGGTTTGTGGCGAATTAGCCGTTAAAATTAAAACAGATGTTGATTCAACTTGATTAATTAAAAGTAATTTTGCGGCGTCGTTGGGCACTTCGCAATTGATTTTAGAAATAATTCTTTGCACAAATGTTTTTAATCTATCGACGAATTGTAAAATATTTTCGCCTTTATTTAATTTAAAATATTGCAATTGTTGCATTAAAATAGAATATGTTATTGGATCTCCAAATTTCTTTCTTAATTCTGTTTTTATAGAAGACCAATCGCTAAGATCAGGCCGAGATAACAAGAAATGTTGAGCACTATCAACTAATTTTGATTTTATCGCGGCTAAGACTATTTTTTCTGATCTTCAGGTGCTAAGGGCGTAAAAAATAAATTATAAAATTCATCTACTGCTATAATGAAACTTTCTAAATGATTTTGGTCGCCAGAGAAGGTTGGCAAAAGAGATGTGAAAAATCTAATATTTTCCATTTTTTGATTATCTAAGCTTAAATTATCTATTAAATTTATTAATTCTTCCTGTACTTCAGGAGTTAAAGTATTTTCTAAAGTATTGTTTTCACAGTCGGAGTTTTCCGAACTACTAGAACTACTATCAGAACTTTCTGTTTTATCTTGAATTTTTAAGCCTAAAGCAGCCTTATTTTTTAATAAAATTTTTCTTAAACGTAAAGAGTCGGACATAAATGGCAATTCAGCAATTACTTACAATATATACAAGGAAGAGTCCATAGAGGATATATTGCAGCGGTACAGCACCAATGGATTTTCCAATAGAGGTGTGGCTGAGGCTCCAGGAATGTCCCTCGGGATGTTGGGAAGATGGCCGATCTGGGTTGTGGGTCAGGAACTGGATGGACAGGTCACTACAACACGGCAGCCGACTAGTCGTTTCACCAAATTCCTTTGGACTTTGCAGGGTTCACAGTTTCTTTTTGGTTTTTTCCAAAAGAACTTTCACACAGTCTGTAAGTCCGGTTTTTTGAATAGTGCACTAAGAATTAAAATTCACTTTCGTTCAACGAGAAGCCGATAAAGGACGAAATTGCACTATCCTGTTCGCAGCGCCAGTTAAATAACGAGATCGGCAGAGCTTCTTTTAAAAAAGATTTATTTTACTAAAAAGGACTACTAACTACGTACAAAATAAACTTAACTAAAATGAACAATTATTTCGAACAGCAACGAGCTTTGACACGACAATAATGTTACGTTGACTTTGCAATCGATTGAATATATAAGGTATAGTTGCAAAGTCAGCGATAAATGTATAAACTCCTAGACACTCTGAATATAAAAAAAATAATTAAAGCAACTAGTAAAAATCAAATAAAAGTAAAATAAAATGTATCAGAATATTCTTTTGCCATTAAATACTGCTATTTTTTAAAATTAATATTAAAGACAAAAAGTTTTTTTTAATGCCATTCTACAAGACATTTTTTTATTTTATTTAAAGTTGGTTCTAATTTCCTAGATATTGTTTTAGAGCAACCTGGGAGAGTTGAAAATATTCCAAAGCTAGGAATCTAAAGTAAATAAATACACAAAAATTTCAAGATCATCATCATTGAAGTTTGTTAAGAATGCACTTAAATAAAATATTAATTAGTTCTGTTGAAAAATAAACATGTTAAACTCATTAAAAAAAAACTTACCAACCAAATGTAGGTATTTACAATAGTCAATAACAGTGTCAAGGAAACACTCCACTAATAGTGGAAAACGGGAAAATTGATAAAATAAAAATAAAATTTAGCCTCCCAATCCCTGTTGGGTTATCTCTGTTTAGGTAAAATATTAGATTTCACCATGCTGAGTCTGAAAATAAAAGACATATTTAAGTTAAAAATCAAATTTTACTGCCTTGGCTACTTGAGAAACAAATAAATAAATAAAATAAAGCAAAACAACCAATACATAAAAATAACTAAAACAATAACAGATTCTGCAATACATGTTTGCATTTTAATTTATCTTCAAAACAGCCCAACAGCCCACAACCCTAATAAAACTGTCGAATTTGCAGATTTTAAATAATTTTTTACCAAGGTCCTGATATTTTTATTTTAAACCATGCAAATGTTTCATGATATTAAATGCACCATATTGTCAGAGAAAAATTAGTACTTAGTACTTACAAAAATTAAACAACTCAAATAACCCTCTGTAATCCAAGAAAAAATAATCTACTCAAGAACAAAATTGCAAGTTTTTCATGAATTAACTGAGTATTTGCAGAAATAAAAACCAGATCACCCCAAAACATAAATATTCACTAGTGATATTATGGAAATGGATTCTGAGAGTGGCAAATCCTGAACAATGAAGTGACAGGCATATCTAGCAAGTAGTAATAACTTTTCATTTGTAAAAATAATTACCCTTTTTTCCCACTATTAATATTGTCCTATAGAGTTAATATTGTAAGTATTAAAGGCTAAAGGACCAAGGTCAATGGCCTATTGGAGAACCAATAAAGATAATATAAAAAAAACTAATAAATAAACCGATACAACCACTGCTTTTTAAGTGAGTTTAGCTAGCTTTGATTTGATCATTCATTTTATGGTTGTTGTCAAAGTTATCATTATCCCCTTATTGTTCTTAGATATTTTGAAAAAAAAAAAAAAATTTTGTTATTAAACATATTAAAACATCTTGTAAAGACTTTTAAAACATTAGAGCCATTAAAACTTAATATATTTCCTTTGTTGGATTGTTAGATCCAATTTGGGGTATTCAAGTGCTGTCTGGTAACCATACTATTACTTTCACATTAATAGACTTGTAAAGTCTAAAGCTGCGTCCAGACTTGCAACAATTCGCCACGCCGAATAGCGCGTCACATAGCCCCAAACAACGCGGACGAGGACGTGGACGGAATCAAAGAAAAGAATACAAATCCATAGAACCTCACAAGAGAGAGTGAAAGTAGTCCAATCGACCAATAGAAACTTGACTTATATTATTTTATATTTACTATTTTATATGACATATGTAAAAATTGTAATATTTATTGACATTAATTAATAAATTAAACTAAACTAAACTAAACATGGGCATTGACCAATTTTCTGATTGGTCCAGTGTCAACTTTCGCTATCTGGTGGTCAGGGTAGGTACTAAAATTTTAGGGTACGCCGAAATCTAACTTCTGAGGTTCTATGAATTTGTATCCTTTGATGGAATTTACGTCGTTCCAAGGGCTTGGGGAATGATTCCGCGGTGATTCAGAGCTTGTCGGTTTCCTGCATCAAAGAAGCGCGCAAATAGGTTGGTTTGTTTGGACGGATGTTTGGCGAATTTTTGCAAGTCTGGACGCAGCTTAAAGTTCAGCACAAATTTCTAAAGTTTGGAAAAATGGAATGCAGCAAACAAATGATAGGAATATATCAGACTTGGGCCTCTGCACACTTGTAAGTAGAGGGACTATTTACAGTCTACAAATAGGATATCCCAAATTTTATTAAGTTTTGTGATATTTCCTTAAATAAATTTAAAACTTAAGCCAAGTAGGTCATCTTGCTGGGTTTGTCTTAATTAGTTAATAAGTTTGTAGCTTTGTATTTATACTTGTAAGGTTGTGTGTGATTACTACATAAATAAATAAATAATAAACAATATTTCAAAAATGATGTGATTTTTATTATCTGCAGATGTTGACACAATCAGCTGTTTTTTAAAAAATGGAATACTCGATCCAAACAACTTTTGTAATAAGTTGCAGGAAACATATAAACTATGTAATAATATAAAAATATAAATTACTACTAAAGGGGTTAAAACCCCAAAATATTCAATACTACTAAATTCGATTAGTGACAATCTACAACTAAAGCATTTTGAAGGTGACAATCAAATAATTCTTATCCTAACAATAAACCTTAACGTACCAAGGTACTTCCTACTATTTTTATATTAATCTGGTTTCGTTATAGACTAAGATCCGAATAGGAAGAGACCTGCAACTATCTGTTTACCGGATAAAAACTATTTAATATTAAATATAATATTTATAGAAAGTCAAGGTCAAGGCTATATTTAAATTAGAAAAATAACTTTAAAATTTTTGACTCACCCTGTATAATGGCAACCCCTATATTTTTAAATACATTTTAAGGCTAGTTAATAAATTATGTATTTTAAAATAATACAAAATGTACCAAAAATTATAATAATTTTTCAAAATTTTATTGGCAAAAATTTAGAAATATACATATTAGAACTCAGTGGTGACGCCCGGACGACGGAGACAAGCAAGGGTGGCCCGGGCCCACCCTAAAAATGCCTGGCCCCACTGTTAGGTGAAATGTAATAAGCAGTTAATGAAAAGATATTGCACTGTGTTTCAAGTTAAGACGTGTGAGCGTCATGTGAGACATTTTGACATTTTTACACTTGACATCCATATGAATATTAAATAATGTTTTTTTGACATGAGGACATTTTTTTTTGGGTGTTCAAAATTATTGTGGGAAGCAAAAGAACATTACAGTTGATATTGATGGGAATATTAAAGAATAAATATTTTTTGACATGAGGTTTTTTTTTGGTCTTTAAAATTTAATACCTTCAAGAAACTTTTTTGCCCCTCCCCCTAAAAATGATCGGCTCCCCTTGGCCACCCTGTAAACCAAAAAGTTGGCGTCACCACTGTATGAACTATCATAAAAAGAAAAATTGCTATTATACAGGATATGCCTTTTGTAAAACTCCTTTTACAATAAAGTCTTTATTATTATAATTTTTTTAAATTTAAATATAGCCTTGACCATAATTTTTTAGGCAACCCTGTGGCAATACCATGTTTAAATACTATATTTAATATAAAATAGTTTTTATTTGGTAACCAGATGGCTGCAGATTGCTTCCTATTCGGATTTTAGACTATTATAATTATTTTTAATGAATGTCACATTCTACAATGCCACATATTTATATTTTTACTATGTAATTATAGGTTTATTTTCATGTAATATATATAAAAAAACATTACTTTTATCATTCACAATAAATAATTTACCAATTTTTAAAAGCTACCATTAAAAGTATAGTATATTTGTTATCTCTTTGATGACTATTTTGTTTATTTACTATTTATAAAATACTTCAAGGCATATTTTTAGTGTTTTCCTTTACTTTAATGGGTTTTTAGGATAATTGCAGAAGCAGTCCTACATGAATTTAATTTATTGTCAGCGCTAGACGTAAATATGGATTGAATACACAAGGAGACACTAAAATGGAGACTTGTTCATCAGTACACTCCTGAGTGAACAGTGGTATTGATCTGCTAGCAAAATCAATGGGAGAAAACAAAAAGACGAATACTGATTCTCAATTGTATTTGTACGCCCATACAAATATTTAATATATGCAAAGGAAAAAATATGCATTGAGAAATATCAGTAAACAAAAATACCTGAAAAATGCCATGTTATTATGGCTACTTAACATTCCAAAGGTTATCAAAACAGTTTCCAAAGTAAATGTTAGGTTCCTACTTACCAATTCTATAAAATAACACCCAATGCACTAAAATTACCACTAAACATAATAAAATTTATAAAATTATTATTAAAATACCCCTTTAGCAGCTACAGCTACCAAAAGGCAAGACTAGGGATTTTCATTTTTCCCAGGCCTTCAATGCGTCACTGATTTTGGAAAGTATCTAAAGTTACGTTAATTTTTTTACCAAAATCATCAGGAAATGGACATCGAAAATAATACTAATATTTTTAACTTAATTCTCTATAACCCAAATTTAAAAACTTTTTAAACTTATTAATTGAAATTTGTTAAAAGCTTTTCTTTCTTTTTACCATTCAAACACAGATTCAAAATATTTTTAGACACATCCACTTTTTATTGCCAAAGGTTGGCAATTAGTTTGAGGTTGACGTTTGAGGTGTTGCCCCAGTTGTCAAATTTGACAACCGCAATTAAAAAAATATTTAAAATATATTTTTAAAATATTTATTATGGGTGTTTTAAAAAGTAAGTATTAAAGTAAAGAAAACAATTAAGTGGTATTAATGACAGTGCTTCTTTTTAGATGATATTGAACAATTACGTCTGTGGAGGGAAAATAATGAAAGAAAGAGCAGAGAGACACTGGATATATGGCTAGATAGACTATGGTTAAATATTGATAGTCTTGGAAATGAAAGTAATAACAAATTTTACTTGCCTATAAAGATTACAACTTAATATCAAAGCCCTGTTTTTATTGTTTACTATTTAACCTACTGGTAGTGTAGTCTCAGAGAATCTTGTAGCCTATAGCTATATAGGCTTTACTTGCTTAAAATTAAGTTGTGATATTAATTTAAAGTAGCATCCTATTCTTATAATTAAGACATATGTATTAAAAGTTACAATAATATTACTTACATACTTAAGACAAAATATTTTCGTTAAATGGACCTTAGATTTTTTTATGTTTTAGAATACCTCATACTAGAGCAAGTATGTATAGCAGCATTGGACTGTAACATCTTAAGTGTTGCCAAAACATGCATAGAATGCCTATCAAAAGAATTTCCTAACAGTTTACGGGTAAAAAAACTAGAATCTATGTATTTTGAGGCGAATGAAGATTTTGAAACAGCACTTGAAATTTTAAATAGCATTATTAAAGCAGATGAAACTAACAGTGCTGCTAGAAAAAGGAGAGTGGCTGTTCTTAAGGCACAAGGAAAAACAGTGGATGCTATTAAAGAATTAACAGATTACTTAAAAGTGTAAGTTATTATTAGTATGTGTTTTTATATTGGTTATACTAAAATTTAAACATTTGTTTTATGCTAAACTATTTTTAATAAAGTATAATTAGTCGTAAATTTCCATTATTTTTAAGGTATATGGCTGATATGGAAGCTTGGCAAGAATTAAGTGAGCTCTATATTGCTGAACAAGATTTTGGTAAGGCAGCATTTTGTGTAGAAGAGCTTATTTTACATAATCCCCACAATCATTTACTACATCAAAGATATGCAGATATCAAATATACACAAGGTGGTGTTGAGAATTTAGAAACAGCCAGATCGTACTATTCCCAAGCATTAAAGATTAACCCTAAAAACATGAGGGCACTTTATGGACTGTATCTGGTAAGTAACATTACAAAAAAGTAAAAAAAAACCGTGTTCACTTTTCGATATTTTTTCACTCTCTATGATTTCTTCTTACTTAAGTTAATTTTTTGACATTTAACCTAAATGAAAATATAAATATAAGTGACACCTTTCCGGACATGGGTCCCTATACTCAAATGATTTCTACTGTTACACTGAATTAATGTGATTGACTATGAGTCTTATTGTGATGTAACTGTATTTTTTTTTTTTAATTGAGTAGAATGTTTAGGAAAATTTTAGAATATTTTTAAATGTTTCTTGTCTAATTAATGTGTAAAAATACTTATGTAGTGTAATTATTACCAATAAATTAATAAATACTGACTATTCCAATACAACCCAACTCTGACTTCAGGTACTAGGATTAAACTTGGGTGTTCTATTTAAAATAATATAACTTTAATTCATTACACTTTTCAGGGGCACCCTGTATACTCAAAATAATTTAACACTGGTCTTATCCAGAATAGAATAGAATAGAATAGAATATATCTTTATTTCAGATTTTGTTCATATAATACAAGTTAGCAGCATAAGAACATTAAATGAAAGGATGTCAACAAATTTACAGAAATTAACCTAATACTAATATTATTACATACTAAAAATCCTTCAAACTATATAATTCTAGATTCTTGTTTTCTTTTTTCATTGTTGATATGTTACCCAATTTATTTATTTTTTGAAAACCCTGTGGTTAGACCATGCCAAATATGGTGGGCAATCCTGTATAGTATCCACTTGTCTGGGACAGAAAATGTCATTGTAAATATCATTTTTAATATAAAATTCATAAATTGCGTTGTCGGCAAAAGTAAATGGATTTAACTATCAGTTTAGGGAAATTACTTTATGTTTCGGCTCCAACAATAAAGTATTTTTTGCCGCAACGTACATAACGCAAATATAAAAAGTGTTACTTTTTCTGGTAATAAAAGAATTAATTATTTTTTTACAGACAGCATCAGCACTGTCTAGTTCCTCAAAATGTTCTGCTCTACGAAAAAAGAAGCTTTAAAGATTGTTGAGTGGACACAGAAGGAAATAAAAAATAGATACACGGAAGCTGATGTTGTTGTTACAGCTTTGGCAGCATTAGAAATATAAGAAGTAGGTTGGTAACAAAACTTTGTTGTTTTTATTTATGGGTACAAATGTTATTTAATTTAGTTAAATTAAAATGTGCAATTTGTGTAAAAATTTTATTATTATTTTGTTTTTTTCAGTCCTTTCTTTGTAAATGGCTCATATATTTTAAAATATTAAGGAAATCAAGCTCATCTTTCAGAGACAGTAAGGATTTTGTGACAAAAGATCTTTAATTTTTTTCAAATAAATGAAAAAAGCCTTGGGGTTTTAAATAAATCTCACATGACAAAAAAACAAATTTATATTAATATCATAAATATTCCTTATGCTTTCGGCAAACAGCGAGCGCGACGGGACAGCAGCGCGGCATCGACGCATTGGAATTGATTGGAACACGTTGTAAAGCCGGCTACAGACGACTTGCCAAGGATTGGCAAATGTCCGCTCGTTCAAACGTTCACGCAGCCCAACGTTGTCTTTGCTTGGCTATATGTTTTGCATACACACGATGCGGGAACGTTTGAACGAGCGGACATTTGCCAAGCCTTGGAATGTCATCTGTAGCCGGCTTAATACAATGAATCATTACCTAGCCTAGTAGCCAAACAAACGCGTGACGTCGCTGTTCCGCCCGAGATTTTACAAAACCTATACCAGTTCAGTCAGGAAATTGACTGAACTCAAGTAGTCTTTGTTTGCAAAAACAGTAACAAAGTCTACCCCATTTCGGTTCAGAAAAAAAACCATATTGGTGTGGTGTTTATAAGTTAAATTAAGGGTAATTTTATAAACAGATATTTATACTGTTTCAGTCATTCATTCAATGATTTAAGAAAGTAACATAAAGGTCATGCATCTTATGACCTATGCACTTTATAAAAAATAGTTTTAAATAAATTTTGTTTAAAACTTTTAACACTATTGTATCGCAAGATCTATAGATGAGTGTTTTTTTTTTTTTACTTTTTGGTGACACCCTAAACATTTTTAAAAATTGGGATTCTGTGATACAAAAAAATTATTTAGTATAAGTAAAATACATCTTCATGCAACGGTTTTCAAAATTATTGATTTAAAAGAGTATGGTTTTTGATACTGTATACCAGGGATGGCGAACCAATGGCACCCGAGGTAAAATGTTGGGCGCGCGAGTGTGTGGATGTTTTTTTTCGTATATGGGGAGGTTCAAGTATTACGTAAGCAGATTCATCATAATTATTAACCCTCCCCCCACCTCCCCCATGTCATCAAAAGTAAGCAAAACTCTTACCCCTCCCATGCTTACGTAAACATTTGTATATGCATTTTTCTTTTAATGTATTTCATCTTTTTTATTGTATTATAAGCAGCAGTTTTAATTCTAGAAATGGCAAAATAGGCTTAGGATAGATAACTTTAAGGCACAAATATATTCATTTAATCAAACTTTACTGACACGGTATTCAACATAGAGCAAGTTACAAATACTACAATATTAAGTAATATTACAAACAAAACAAACTTTTTTAAATTTTTGGTTTGTATATTAATGTCTACATCAAGCCATTCAAATACAGAAATACAAAAAAATAACATAGTTCATTATTGTGACCAGTCGACAGAGTTAATCATAAAAAATACATCTGTCTTATAAAGTCAGTGTTTCCATCTCGCAGAGTAAATATCCTTGAAGATGTCCCGAGCAATCGATGGCGAAACGTCGGTAAACGATTTCAATTTGACGCGGCCCAAACTCAAGAACCAAGATTCCTCAGTTCTAGTACTTATACCTAAAATGGTTTTTTTTTCAGTACTTTATAAAAAATATCATAGTAGACTGGATCTATTCTTAGTCACTTATTGCAATTATTCTTCCATTTTCTTAGAAACAATATTAAATTCTTTGTAAGACTGCTTGTAATTTAAATTTACGCCAGACTTTGTTTACTAACTACATTTTGTCCTTTTGTATTTGCATAAGATTTTTTAAAACTTTTAAAAAATTTTGGTGTAACTTGGATTTTCATATCTATTTGAAAACACAGTTTGAGACATTCATTATTTGTGGAAATTACCAAAAATGTGTATTGTTTTAAACCATGGGCGCAGTCAGGAGTACTCAGCCGCTTCACCCTTGGGTAAGCGTAGTGTCAAAACTATTAGTCACCCCATTGGTTTAATTTATCAATTTTGATACTACACTTACCCACCGGCTGAGTACTCCTGATTGCGCCCCATTGTGTGGGTGGGTTGCCATATGTGTAAACAGTAAAAAGCTGCTGCTGACGTAATCACCCCCGCCCCACTTCCCATGTCAAAAATTAGCAAAACTAAGACCTCCCCCACCCCCTGTAGTGCTTACGTAATACTTGAACGGCCAGTATAATATGATAAGAGAGAAAATTTTACCGGCAAAATATTTCTATTGTATGAAAGGTTGTTGCTTGGCAATTTCGTGAATGACATTTACAATAACGACGAAGTACAACACGAGCCGACAGGCGAGTGGTATTAAATAAATTTCATGAACATATATTACAAAAAAGCAACAAACTTGAATAAAACAAGAAAAATATTTTGCCTAAAAAATTTTTCTCAAATGATATTCGACAAGACTATTTCACGAGAATTACAAGTAAGTGTTCAACCTTTAATTTACACATAAAACAACGATGGTTTTTAGCTTTTTTACTTTAACTTAATTAAGTTTTATCGTGGTTTTATCATGTATTATATCACAAGACCTATAAAATTAGTCGATTAAAGTACCCAACGAGATTTTTCTTGGAAAATAGTTGAATGTCCAATAATTTACTAAAAACACGAGACCGCGCAGCGGTTGAGGGTTTTTGTTAAATTATTATTATAAATTAAATTGGTTTTATGAAGGTAGGAGCAGGTAGAAGTTTTATCAGTGGAAAACAGCAGGTTGTTATGACATTTTGCCAGTGTAAAACACTCTAGTGAAATAATCACTGAAAATTCCACACTACTATTTTTTGATCAATCAAATGTCTAATTTAAGTTGCGTTACCATGACAATCCAAGTATTTTTCGAAGTTTTTTCTCCTGGGGTACCCTGGAGCGAAATATAGTGGAAATTTTTTGACAGAATTATAGAATTTTTAACGTCATACCTGTCATTCATGTAAATAAATAAAGAAAATGTTAACTTCTACCAGTTGTAGTATCTTAGACGTACCATAATATAAAAGAATGTGCAGTTTTATGTCCTTAAATGACATTTGTATACTATAGTTAATAAAATAATATCTTAGGACTGAAGTAGCAGAAGTAATTGAAGAGCAAATGAAAGCTAGGTACCTATAAGTCTAAAAAATCAAAATGCACTTTTTACCAACTGCATAATATAAATTTTATATAATATAAATGAATAAACAATAATAAACTCTAATTATACAGTGTTTTCTAACAACGGTACAAAACTTGAAGGTGTGAAAACTTATTTCATCTTATAAAAAGAAATTTTTATAAACATATGTCCGAGTTGCTTCCCAGGGCGTTAAAATTTAAGAAGAAAAACGGTTTTTTCTAAACATTTTCAATATGCTTAGGCCGATTTGGACAAAAATTTGGTACGTTTATTTAAAGTAATAAGGCGCTTATTTAGCCCTAACCAGATTGTTATTATTGGGTCCAGTGGGCACCGCAACTTATATTGAAAAAAAAATTACGCCACCAACTTTTTTAAGGTTTATATATTTTTTTATAATTAAGTCATTAATAATAAAACTTTTTATCCCTTGAGTTTTTTTAATCTAGCTTAGTTTTCGAGAAAAAAGCCACTTTAAGTCATTCTAAACAGGTATGGGCAACCACCTAACATGTTGCGGGCCAAACATTAGTGTCCATATAAAGTCGCGGGCTGCGTTTAAAAGTAATACATTTTAGAGTAGTGTTGTAGTGTTCATAATTTTTTCGATAGTCACAAAGCAAATAGATGGCACTAGAGCAGTTGGCTAGGATTTCGCTCGTCGAAGTTATCACTTCGGTAGCTCAGATAGAACTGAACTGAAGTTCAAGCCATCCACCATATAGGGCCTATATTAAAATTAAATTACACTGCTTACTTAAACTCACGGAATCAAGTGAGCGAGTAAGCGGCGATTATTAACTGTTCTACACTAGACGAAAAGATCTTTTGTTGTGCCTCACTCTTTGATGATCGCCGCCACTCGGCTTGCTCGCTCACTTGATTCCGTGAGTTTGGGTATGAAGTGTAATTTAATTTGTTTAATTTTTTTATTAGATTTTTTGAAATGTTTCACGTCTCAAATGTCAAAACATATAGCGGGCCGGATCCGGTGGTCTCTTAGGGACAAGACTAGCTTTTTTAAAAGTATTATTATAACATAGCTGTTATGTTTAGGTTTTCAATATAGGAAAAAAATAAAATTAACACAAATTGTGAAATTATTTATTCCATTTGTTCTACATCACTTTCTATGTCATCCTCTGAATCTGTATCACTCTCAGTGTCCATTTTTTCTTCTTTAACTTGTTTTTCAGCCATAATTTTCCCTAGAGTAGCTATATATTGGATGGTATATTTGTTGTAATCACAACTAAAATTTAAAATTAAAAAAGTGATTTATTATATTTTTTACTGTATATCATACAGACGGGTAAATAAAAATAAAATTTAATAAAACTTAAATGGAAGGCCATGACTTAGTATTTAGGCATGACTTTAAATTCTAAATAACTTTTCTATTTACCAGTTTTTTATATTTCTTAAATGTAAATATATATTCATTTTATATTCGTAAGATTGTGTACTTACATTTTGGCTATTTGATCGTATCTTCTAATAAGACTCTTTTCTAGAGCTAATAAAGCTGGAAGATTTTTTGTCCACCAATTTTAGGCCCGTGGATAGTTAAAATATACTGGATCCAAAATAAATAATATTCTAGATGCTTTGAACTGTCCAATCCACTTGCAACAATATACAGAAGCCTTTCAATGTATCGTTCTTGTAAGTTTGATATAATAAGTTCAACTAAAAAGAATATTTTTTTATTTTTTTTTTTGTAGAATAAAGCTGAACATATTTATTACAAATATTATAATCTGTTAGCATAAGCATAAAAAGAAACAAATGAACATCAAAGAACCAAGAAAAACAAAAAGGTAAACTTTTTTTAATAGGACTCCCTGTATATTATGTCACCATTAAAAGCGTCTTTTAAAACGCTTTATAAAAACACCACATTCGATATATCTATCTTTAATCGTTTCGGAAATATGACCATGTAAATCTGGATATAATTTCCATTACATCTACAGTCTCAGCTTAATGTCTTAGGAAGGTAGTTATATTGGAAATTATATTATCTACTATTTTTTAGATTTAAGTGGTATATTTCAAAAACTATTAACGACAAATATATCAAATGTGGTATTTTTGTAAAGCTTTTTAAAAGACTCTTTTAATGGTAATATAATATACAGGATATTCTATTTTTAAAAACTTTACCTCTTCATTTTTCTCAAGTTTTTGATGTTCATTTGTTTCTTTTTTATGCTCAAAAGATAATAGGTGAAAAAGTAACAAACTTTTATGCAGGCCTATTTTTTCCTATCCATCTTGGTTATAGTTAAAAGTGGATGACAAAATATAAATGAAACCCTGTATATTTGTGTTAAGTAATAACGTTTACAATTTCCAATAATAAATTATTTTTTAACAGGTGAGAGGTGAATCATTAATTGAAAATAATAACGCAAGAAGGGGCTCCATTAAAATGAAGATAATTGACGTTTACACATTACTAAAATAATATCTTATTTAATAACTGATCTACATAAACTAGAAAGGGTGAGATGGTTTTACTCAACTCGACCAGTTTACCTATTTGTTACTTATTATTTGTTTGGGTTAAATTTAGTAATTGGAATTTGACCCCCTTCCTGATGATCGATCGATCTGAAATTCGGTATACACTTTTAATCTGGATGACAATACAAAATAATACATTCTTTATGATTGTAAATCCAGGATGGGCGCCGATACAAAATGACGGTATACATATACATAACTTTACCACAACCTTAATACGAATATCTAATGAAAGGGTTGGTAGAATAGAGCTCACTATGACAAAATTAAAACCCAAGATTGCCGCCGCTACAAAATGGCGGATGACATATTTTTTCGCAACTACCTCAATAGGATCTGATTCGTAAAATAGAGCTAACTATGAAAAAAATCCAAGATGGCCGCCGTCACAAAATAGCAAATTACATATTTTCCACAACTAGCTTAATATAAAATCGTTGCTTAGTTCCGGTTAGTTATAGTGAGGCATTAAATGAACTCAAGAACGAAGTCTCCAATAACAACAAAACTAAAACCTTGAAAATAAATTATATACATATATATATATATATATATATATATATATATATATATATATATATATATATATATATATATATATATGTTAAACGGTTTTATTGTTCTAAAAGCTAGAAGATAATTCGGTAAGTCCTAGCTACCAGATCGCACCAATCTATCTGGGGTATTGATCAGACAAATAATAAAATCGTTGGGCAATTAAAATTTCTATTATACTATTTACTCTGGATACGCTACGAACAACGAAGATAGCGGTAATAAAAGTACCTGGGAATTACCTAAAACAAACATCATGCATAGGGTTACTAGTTGGAAATTTATTCTTACCGTCTTTAAGTGGAATGGTTTCCATAACCTCTTGTATGAGATTTGCTTCATTTATTTTCATAGCCATTGTCAAAGCTAAAATTAAACAAAAAAACTATTAGGGTTGTGTTTACTTATATTTGTTAAAACAAAAAGTCTAAAGGTACGCGCACGTACGACGGCATCGGACGAACGGTACGGATTGTAAAAAATGGTTTTAGTACAATTAAATGACACACACGCGAGTCATGGGTCATAATACTATGAAAGTTTTACATACAATTTTTGTGTCATAGCATAGGTAAAAAATGTTAAGTCTACCTGTAAAAGCAATAAAGCAAATAGCGTTTTTTGACTCAGGACATAAAAATTTTATGAAACC
Organism: Listronotus bonariensis; assembly: GCA_014170235.1. Classification (NCBI taxonomy): domain Eukaryota; kingdom Metazoa; phylum Arthropoda; class Insecta; order Coleoptera; family Curculionidae; genus Listronotus; species Listronotus bonariensis. The sequence continues at coordinate 17,983 of JACEGR010008139.1, forward strand.
TTGTGGATTGTGGATTTCATGCTTTTAAAGTCAGCGCTTTTTCACCGGGGGTGGAAACCCCTGGGTTAAAACCCCCAGATAGGGAATTCGCTTAAGTACTTGTCAAATAATGTAATCCCTAAGCTGTTCTCAAGATACAAGGTAATAAACTTGTAAAAAAACATGATTTTTTTATATCTTTAATATGATTTACCCACTTTTGTTTTAATTTGGCAATGTTATTTATGGCATTAAGGGGGTAATTTATTACTAACTCAGTTACAAAAATTTCAAAAAATACGGCAACAAAACTCTAGATAATTAACAAAAGTTTTTCAAAAAGTAATCTAGCTTAACTGCAACTATTGTGTGAATAACGTAGACCGTTAATGCCCTATTGTTTTTGTACCCTTGTATGTAGTAAATTTTTATTGGCAAATCATACTCTAACATGCCATGCAGTTAATTTTTTATAGATCAATAAATCCATTTTTTTTAATCATCATAGCTTGTGTCCCATTTTTTTAAAGGGGAAAGTTCGAATTTTTAGATTGTAGAAAAATATACATGTGTGTTAATTATGCACTATATCGGGAAAACGACTATTTTATTTTCAGTTTAACTAAATATCAGAACCAACTGGGGGATATGATAAAAAATGTAAGTAAATCCAAGGCTTCCTGCGAAAACCGCATCTTGATAGCTCTATTTAATCTAAAGTAATTCGCAATTAAAATGGGTCAAAATATAGTCGGACACCCTTTACTTTAAGAATCTTTTTTCAAAAATTAAAAAATATACAGGGATGATTAGATCAATCCGTAGACGCACTATAATTTTTATTCCACTTTAAGAGAGGCGAAATATTATACAAACCATTCACATAGTCATCCTCTTTAAGTGCCTGTCGAACTGCCATGGGAGTGATTCCTATTTGTAAATCCCATGGATCAAAAACAAGACCCGACGTGAGAGAATAAATTAAAAGCCCTTCTGTGGTTGCTGCTACCCACTGCTGACCAGTTGGAGAAAATTTCAATGATGTTACTCTTACCTTAAAAAAGCATAAAATATTTACGGTGATTTACAATTTATATTAAAAAAGTTAAACTATTGGTCTTCGTTGCAAAATGTATAATTAACGCAAATCAAATATTACTCACTCGCAAACTAACCAAATTTTTAAAAAACATCTAAGTATGGTTTTAAGGCCGACTAAGAAATAACCCTTTCTGGACGGTTGACGTACTGGTACGTTTTTTAAAGAGGACCTTGTGGGCCGGGTGCCGTACATGTACTACTTTCTATGCAGTAGCTATAAACGGTTGCCGTAGGAGTTTTTGGACTTTTTCATTTTTATTGGACGAGTGCCGTACCTATACGAATGCTGTAAATGTACCTCGTAAATATTGTTACGAAGGGACTGATGCCGTACCGATACGGCGGTTGTAAAAATAAGTAGGATTCCTGTAGCCGTCCTAGCGGAAGCGAGCTCAACAATATGGTCCGTCCCGAATAAGATAAAATAAATATACAATAGAGTTCGCGGCACTTTTTTTTATTTTGTATACTAAACGCCAATATGCGGAAAGAATGAAACAACGTTTTAAATTACAAGCAGTTGCAACGTTGTTCCATTTTTTTAGCTGTAAAATACTACATACCCTAAACTATCGATAAACTGTGTGAAGTTATGCCTAAAGGCATAAAAAACGTTGTGGCTGTTATAATCGCACAGTTTTTTTATTTTAAAGCGCAAATAATCCACACATATAACGGGTGTTTCTCCCAGATGGTTCATTGGTTCCTCTCTATAACGTTTTCACCTTTTACAATAGAAAAATGGGATTTGGTTTGTTGTTATTTGTTATAATTGTGGATTGGTTGATTTATCTACTTGTTTTTTGGTAGTTTACCGGTATATTTTTTCTTATTTCGATAAAATATGACATTCAGAGTGGCGTTCCAGTGACGCAAATAGAGCGCTCCCGAGTAGCTCAGGAGCATTTCGTTCTACTTTATGGCGTTCCAGTGACGGAAAGTGTTATGCACCTGAGCTACTCCGTTTTTCTTTCCCCTTGCCCCTCATGCACCACCCCTCTTTTGGTTTTTGTGCTTCAAACGTGTTTTTTTATGGTTAAGGATGGATTTTTTAAAATTATTTATTTAAAATGGAATTAGATATTTAAAAGAAATTATTATTATAAAGCCAAGAAAGGTTAAAAACAACGAAATTTTAAAATTTCTTAAAGTATTTCTCTTTCCTTGTCAAGGATGCGTTCCAGTGACTAACTTTTTAGAGCAGTTCAAGAGCTTCAAGCCCTGGAGCGTGACGCACAAAAATTTTCGTCACTGGAAAGACCCTCTGAATACAATGACACTTTCCATGTCATTTTCTGACATTTCTGCCGTCAAATTTTTAGTTTTTTAATTTTTAATCTACAGACTGTCCACAGATGGGGCTTACAAGAGGACAATGGACCAAAAATTTTATTTAAAAGAAATAATTCTTCATAATAATTTTTGCTTGTAAAAAAATAGGATTCGTAAAGAGAACATGCTGATTTTGTATACAGGGTTCACAAAAACTAATATAATAAATAAAAATAATATATAAGAGTAAACTACCTTTATTTTTTATTTTAAAGCAAAATGTCATTAGGTAAATTTATTTAGAATAATGTTTGTAATCTATAAAAACAATAATACAAAATTTTATGGAATTCCATAATTTGCCGAAAATGTCTTGATCAGATTGGTTTATAGCTGAAAAGTGCGGTGTCCAAATTTGGAGGAAGCAGGTGTTGAAAAAACAAACTCTTGCCGCAGTCCGAATTAAGCTCACACCGCTCATAGCGTACCAACACTCGGTCCGATTCGTGCTTTTCACGCTTACCTTTATCGTTGTGGAAGCTATGACGTCACACAGTGCTGACAGTACTTACGGGTCAGATCGTTAGCATCGTAAGCATCGACGTTTTTTGGCGCCACTTAAATCGCACCGCACGTTAGCAGTCTATACGTCGTAAATGTTATGAGCACAATTCGGACCGCAGCCTACGTGTTTTTAGGTCAATTTATTATAAAAATTTAAAATATTTAATTGTTCATTTTTCAATCAGTTTTATAAAACTTTTTGATACCCCTGTAAACTGAATCAAAAATTTGACTTGAAACTGAAAGAATGACCGTAAACCCCATCTGTGCACAGACTGTAGAGTGCCATAATTTATCTAAAACTGTTGATTTTAAGTCAAGTAGCCATGAAAAATTAAGTTATTCGTCTTTTTTTACCACTTTTCAAGGCGGAGTCAAAATTTGCAAATTCCTATTTATGGCCATAACTCCTTTTTTTCAAATGGGACGAGGAGGGTTCGTTAGCATATCCCAAAAGAGCATTTTATTCCAGATAATAAGGTACCACATAGGCGGCATTTCAGTAAGACTTTTTCTAAAGAACACATAATACACATGATTATGTCATTATTCGATATTATCATTTAGTAGCATGGTTGGTTTAGGATGATTTAATTACATGCTTTTTGAATAAAAACCTTTCACGAAATACCGCCTACATGATTTTTATAAGATATGCTAATGAGCCACCCTCTTCCGAGTTATGAACATAAATATTATTTTGCAAACGTTGACTCCGCCCTGAGAAGTAAAAAACAAGAAATGATTTTTTTCCATGGCTACTTGGTCATAGCACACTATATTGGAATTTAAAAATTAAATTTTTGACATCAGAAGTGTCAAAAAATGACATGTGTAGTGTCATTGTATTCAGAATATCATATTCTAACGAAACAAGATAAAATATACCGGTGCTTTCATTTAAAATTTGAAAGTAATCATTTCCGGTTAAACCAGAAGGAATAAAAAACAAAAATAATAATAATAATAGTAATTTCTTTATTGTCATAAACACATTCAAATCCGAACATTGACACCGTCTAGTGGATACATTAACCAATCCACAATTATGTCAAATAACAACATTCCAAATTTAATTTTTTTTATCTTAAAGGGTAAAAAAGTTATAGGGAAGCTCCTTCCGAAAAGTTGATGAAATTTAAGTTACAACGTTGTTATTCCTATTATTGTTATTAATTTTATAAATTAATAAATAAAAAAATTATAGTTTAGATGGGCGACTGGAGAAGAAATATCCAGTAAAATCGATATCCAAGTGTTTGCACTATTCATGTGCTTTTAATAACTAAATGGCATTTAAAAACTGTATTCTAAATTTTTTATAATTTTTGTTTTTACTTATTACCTTTCAGTGTGCAAAAATAGGGTCTTCAAGCACAAATTTGCATAAGATCCTAGTAATTATATTCTATATTAAATATGGTTTTAATAGCCATTTTCTGTACGCTAACTAAACCGCTCTTTTGGCACAAAAAGCCGCAGAAATAAATGCACCTTTCGGTAATTTAATAAGTAAAACATACTTTTACTTACATACCTCAGGTTTAAATACTCTGCTTGCCATATCTCCTTTTCTTACTCCCGGTAACTTAAGCGTAACATTACCTCCTTCTCTCTCTTCTCTTTCTTCAACCAAAGCTAAATTACCAAACTCAGTCAGTTTTCTGCGATTTATAAAATCCTAGAACATACATATTGTATAAGCATGTAACTTGGAATAATATTCATAAAAAATATAATTTGTGTTTTAGTTTAAAATACTTACATCAACTCCATCCAATGATCTGTTTTGAGTGATTTCAAACTTTTTACAAGTAAAGCTTCCTTAACGTTGTATATACAGACATTTTTTGAGTGTCCACCAGCTAACAAATATTCTCCATCAGCTGAATAACACAGTGTTGTAAAAAACCTACAAATCACAAATAATAACAAAATAGTCATTTCTGTGCAAAGTATTACAAATTTGAAAACAATCGTAGTATGTACTTCTGATTTAATTTAATTTGAGTAGAACCAAGTGCCTTCTTATACATAATTTATAAATTTGGCTTTTTTTTTAATTATTACTATTAGCTGAGATATCCAATAGTCCAATAGATTAACTTTTGTTGATTTTATAGCTAAAGTTACCAATAACACATTTTAAAAGCACTTAAACAGGATATTTCCTAATTATATGTGAATAATTTAAAGGTGTTGTCTTGAGCTAAGCCTCTTTAAATGGGGCACCCCGATGACGATATTTCAAAATTAAAAAAAATAGGGTAGTTTTAACCGTAATCCCTCCACTATACCGGTGTCCCTAGCTTTTTGTTTTTTAATATATTAAAATAAAATTTGGGATGTAGATATGTCATATAAAAATGCATTGTTTCACATATTAAGTTGTTTTCTATCGCTTCCGGTTTAGCCGAAAAAAACCTTACTTTATTCTTATTTTAAATGGGATACCCGGTATAATATTAGTTATTTGAATAGAAAATGACATTCCAAGTACAATTTCAAACGTTGCAGATTTAATGTCATTGTACTCGGAATGTCTATTAAAATAAGTAAAACTATACCGGGTATCCCATTTAAAATAAGAAATTTAAATAGAAAACAACCAAATATGCGAAACAATGCATTTTTATGTGACATACCTACGTACCAAATTTTATTTTAAAATTATCTTCAAAATTAAAAAGTTATAGGAGTGAGCCACCGGCTACACCCGGTATAGCAGTAATAGTTTTATAATATCCAATTAACTTACTTTCCTTCTAAATTTTTCTTAGCTGTAATCAAATCGGTATCCGATCTTCCACTGCCCAAATCTTTTCTTCCTTCAATGGTTGTAACTTGAGTTGCCGTCTTTACGTTAAATACTGAAATTTGCCCATCTAAAGTGGCAACGGCTACTTCGAGGCCGTTTGGATTAAAAGCAACGCAAATTCCATCTGCTATGAGTTCGATTGTTTCGTGCGCTGATCCTTTCTCTATAGCGTCCCATATACGTAATGTTTTATCCCATGACACAGATGCCATGGTTGTGTTTGTAATGCTGGGACTAAATGCTAATCCTGCCTGTAAAAAGAAAATTGTTTTAAAAACTGATTTTATCCTTACTTCACGGAATATCATAATCATTAAATTTATAAACATGGCACATAGAAAATTCACAGATTTATTGTACAAAACTATTAATATCTAACCAAACATACCTAGCTCCAAAAGTTCATAATAAAGATGATTCACGGTGTCAAAATGAAAAAAAAATTTAATTTATATCAATAATTTCTGATTCGTTTTGAATATTACAATAAAACTCGGTTTCTAAGGGTTTTCTGAAATGAACTATTCGGATTCGATAATGTGTTAACTACAAGGCGCCACCTAAATTCCTTTAATTTTTTTAAACGTCATAACTTTTTGTGTTTTCCTGTATGTACTATCTGAGTAGAGAAATATACTCTCCTATGCATTTTACACAAAAAGGTGTACTTCGCAAGAATCCCTCTAAGCAACCGTTTTCGAGATATTGTGTTTAAGTTGTTTAGTGCTACCGAAAAAAAACTTTAAAAACACTGTTTATGGATTATTAGCCATAACTATCACTGCCATTATAATATACAAATGATTTAATTTAATCTTCCATATATACTTTTGATTGCACTAAGCTAACTAGGTATACTTTTTTGAGCAGATAGCATAGGAGAGTTTACTGTTTAACTTAGATATTATGTATAGGGTAGCACAAAAAGATAAGATGTTTTAAAATAATTTATAGTGGTATAGGCAGTATCCTCTGGTTTACACATAAAAATTATTATCGGATCTAAATAGTGCATATCAAAAAAGCCTCAAATGCCGAGTTCTATTGCAATATTCGAAACGTGTCGAAAATTATTGATATAAATTAAAAAATAAATGTTACATTTATATATATTACAAGTCATAACATTTACAATATATGAACTATAATCCCTATCTTAAATAGTATGTTGTGCTATGTTATTAAAAACGGATTTTACTTGGAAATTTACAAGTAAATAGAATATAAAATAACATGGGAGCGTTTATATCAAAAATGATTTAAAAATTCCAGTGAATTACAAAAAAATTAATTACCTAATGTATGAGATTAAAAAAATTCAGGGTGATCAAACTTAAGTCGGCACTAATTGCAGATATGATGTCGGTTAAATCAGAACACTAGTAGTTTGTCTTATTTAAATAAGGCGTAGTATATTTCTACCCTAATCAATTTTAAATAATTTTTTAATTCAATAGGTGTGAATTTTGTGCTACAATCAAAAATAACGTAGGTATGGCCTTTTGCACTAGATAAATCCATCCAAAAACCTCCAACCCTAGTCCTTTTTAGTAGGCTCTATTCAACATTTCATGGATAAATGTCTGTCGGTAACTTACTAATCACAGAGTGCAACTAATGTGATTATGCGTATTTATTTTCTGAACAAAAGGTTATCATTCCCAAATCTTTAAAACTTACTTTTAAGATGAAAATCAGAGTGTGGTCACTATTAACAAAAGAATGCTATAAATTTGACCTGCCCGTGAAGGTATATAAGTCTGGTAGTGCCCAATACAAAATTAGAGTCGTTTCTACGTACAAAACCAATCATTCTAGAACCTTAAGGATGCCTATAATAGGGCCATGACTATTTACAGAAGAACAAAAAGAACCTTATTTGACCTACCAAAAAAGGTACAGAAATTTAGCAAAGTGCCAAAAGGAAGTTAGCCAGAATTTTTGCAAAAATTATCAAATATTACCTATTATAATTATTAGTTATCCACTGTTATTGTTACTACATTAAAAGTTAATGCTTATAGGGTATGGACTACATATTTTGTACTGCTTGGGATATATTTTGTTTTATTTTAATCGCCAATAATTAATTTAAATCTTACCACTGGACCTTCATGGCCAGCTAAAATTTCAAGCAATCTACCGGTTTTAACAGACCATAGGTATATTTCAAAAATGTCCTGACCTCCAGCAGCTACAAACTCCCCACTACTGTCAACAGCAACACATGAAAATTGTACTGGTCTTGGGGAAGTAAAGGTTTTAAAGTTTCGGTATCTAAAAAATGTACATAAATATACAACTTTACACGTAGTTATTTCTTTTTTTTCATAGAGTTTGAAGTTTATTACATACTTTCGTTAAATTATAACAAATATAAAAAATAAAAATGTTTACCGAATGACATCATATGCTCTAACAGTACCGTCAAGTGACGCTGAAACTACAAACTTTTTGTTTCCACTGAAAGCTATTCCACTAATGGCATTTGTGTGTTCACTAAAGGTTACAAAACAAAATCCCGATCCCACATTCCACAGTTTAACTTTACCATCTTCCCCCTGTAGCTAGAAGTTGGCCGTCTGTGGAATAGGACACACAAGACATGATAGTGGAATGACCTTGTTGTTTCATTACATATGTTTCACCTAAAACATTCATCAGTAAGTTTAAATACTTATACAGGGTGTTACAAATTTAAAACGCACCATTAGGATCTAGAAAACGGGAAGAGATAGAGGGTTGGCGGCATCAGGACAGAGTTGAGCATTATAATTCTTAAAAATATGCCATTTTAAAAATTCAAAAATTGACGAACGTTCCAAAATTATTCGGAAAAAAACAAATTTTGCAAAACAGTTTTGAGCTGCCATTATCACATTTTGGTTTCCCGAAACGGCTGTTAATTTCTTAATTCTTTAAATGGAATATAGTGTATTAAAATTAAAGTTAATTGTCTAGAAAGTTGCGGCAACTGCGATTTTGGCAAAGTTGCTATAAGGGGTTTTTCGGGGCGCTGATCACGAATCCAAAGAATTTTTTTTGAAACGCTGCAACTATGCATACACCTAGGTGTATAAATGGTTGACATGACGATTTGATTTAAAATTAACCTTTTATATTAATAAAAAACAATAAAAAAACATGTTTTAAACGGTTTTAAATGTTTAATAAAATATTGTGTGCCAATTTAGTGTTATATCAGGAATTTTGAGCAAAAAAAGGAAGAATACAGTAGAAATAAAAATAGTTTGAATTACAACTTGAATTTTAACTCTCCTGTCTCTCTTTATATACCTTTTAATAATTTATGTAAGACAGAATGAGACTGAATTTGAAAGGAACTCTGATATTCACAATTATAATACAAGAACTAATAACCACATACATCTTACATATTCTCGCTTCAGTGTCGGCCAGAGTTCTCCGACATTTAAAGGAATTATTTTTATAATAAATTTCTTGCAACTTTTTGGTAATTTTGAAAATATTACGCTTCTGAAGAATACCTTGCAGAATTTCTTAGTGGAACAAACCTTTTATGATGTTAATGAGTATCTATCAATGTAGTTTGTGATTTTAAATAGTAAAAGTATTTGAGTTACACATTTCCATTGTTTTTGGACTTTATTTTTGTAGTTTGTATTAAAATATATATATATATATATATATATATATATATATATATATATATATATATATATATATATATATATATATATCTGTCTATACTTAAAAAAAAACTCCTATCATCTAAGTGTGTAGCAAATTAGTCTTTTATTGTGCTTATTTTATTTTATTTATATATTTTTAAATTTAGACTTGGTGTATGTTTGTATGACAAGTCCGATAAGCTATTTATTTTCTTTGTAATGGCTTGAGTGATGAATAAAGATTACTTTACTTAAATGACGAATATCTCGAGAATAAAACGTTTCCGAAAAGAAATTCTTTTAGATTCGTGATCAGCTCCCCAAAATACCCCGTATACTAAATTTCGTCAAAATCGGAATTGCCGCAACTTTCTAGAAAATTACCAAATTAAACAAGTCTGTATTTTTTACCAATCCGCGATCGTAATAGTGCAACTCAAATTTGTAACGCTTTGAATACTATATTATTATCTTCCCATTTCGCAGTTTATCTTTGTCAAAGAAATACATAATAATTTACAACCTTTATCCTTCAGTTTTCCCAAACTTATAAACTCTAACAATAGCCAGAAATGTTCTAATTTCTTTAAAAAAGATGATCCAAGCTATTTTTAGTAAATACTTACTCTGCCATTCCCAAACCAACAACTGACCAATGCCACTACAACCCAACGCAATCCAATCTCCAGTTTGGTTTAGGGCTATTGAAGTAATTTTCTGTTCAGAAATGCTTAAAGAATGAATCAGGTTCATTTCTGGTGCTTCATGAATAAAAAAGCTCCATTAGAATATCCTGTAAAAAGTTTACTAATTAATTTTTTCTTTAAAACTGAATTAAAATTTCAGTTATGCCGATAAAGTGAAACTCGCAAATCTCCATTTATTATGAATTTTTTGAGCTGCGGGTTCACATTCTTGAAACTCTAGGGATAAAACAACCGACACAGTGTTTATATGTATATTAGAAAGGGAAAATACTTTATGCCTTGAATAATGTTCAAATTTTTATGTCATTTAGTATACACGTCATGCTACTACAAAATGTCAATGCAGAGATAAAGCGAGACTGACGCGTCTTCGTATCAGAAAAGGTATTAATGCAGACGTTCCTCGTATAATCTCTACCTGCTAGTGTTCAACACACAGAAACTCATTTAACAGCATTGAACTGACCCGATATGTATAATTTATTGTATTTAACAGGATTAGGTACTCAAGGTGAATAATATCTTTTTTCCATGGATCATTTTTATCATTACTAACAAGCTAATTTTTTGTGATTAGCTTCATTTTGACGAGACACCCAACTTTTTTCTTACAACAACTTTCGTTGGTTGTAGCTTAGCAGGAATTAAATGTGTTGATTTGACGAATATAAAAAATTATTACCAACAGGGATTTTCTCTGTTAATTTTGAAGATAATTATCTAAATAAACAAAAAATATATATTTGTTCTACAAAATGTAAGGTTTCAGCAAAGAGTACCTTAACAACAACATGTATGATAACAATGTCATGAAAAATAACTACTAACCAGCTGATTTTTTTCTGTTGATTAACACTCACATTGTCCTACAAATTGTGAGGTACGTCATCCTGGTTTTTTGATATTCATCAAATCAACATATTTAATCCCTGCTACCCCTCTATATGCTACCACCAACAAAAAATTGTTGTAAGGAAAAAGTTGGGCGTCTAGTCAACGAAACTCACTCACGAAAAAAGGTTAAGGGATAATGAATGGTAAAAATGGTCCAGGGACCCCTAACTAGTATGCAAATTTGAAATATGCATTTTTTATCTAACCTGTAACTAATATTTTTGATAATTTATGATATGCGGCAGCAGTCAAAACTGCTTCTCTCTGATCCTTCTTTACTTCGTCCGCCAGATAATGCCTAGCTATTCTCTTGTAATACAATTTGTTTGAGTCTTTGTTTTCCGTTTCCGTATCTTTGATATCCATTTCACTGAAAGCTGCTACTGCTTCTTCCTCTGTTTTTTCTAACGATTTAGTCAAATCAACATCATCTTCTTCAGGTTCATCTGAAGATTTCTAATAAATAAAAACCTTATTACTTAAGGTATTAATAAAATAAAAAGTAGCTTAAGAACCAAAAACCCACTACAAGCCCATACCAAGGATTTTAATTTTTTTATCTAAAAAATAAGACATGGGACCCCCATGGGAAATTTATGCCAGGTGCTATTTGCCTCCAGATGAACACTTTGGTAAGGAAGAATTTTATTTTGGAATTTGCGAAAAAAGCTAAAGTTTTGGTTGCCCCCTCTCCCAGCAAAATATAAATATCAAAAACAAATCCTCTATTTATATATTTTTCCTAAATTTGATCAAATTTTATTGACAATTTCCAAATTTAGCAAAAATTTCTGCATTTTTCTAATAAATAGAGAAATGTAAAAATCTTGCATTAAAAATTGTACAGTAAAAAAATTTCAACGGGCTATAATTCTTTAAGAAATATAGATAATTTTGCAAAATTTAGGATTTGTCGATAAAATTTAAACAAATATACAAAAAAATTTATTTTTTATCTCAATATTTTCCAATCTTAACGGTTGAAAAATACGGTTTTTTTTCGTAAAATTTTATTATTTTGGTATTTAAAGTACACAAGTTTTAAAAAAATAATGCAAGAAGTGTTTTTGAAATAAATTGGATATTTATAAATTTCTTTTATATATTCGCCGCTCCGGAAAACAACGACGCAACTACAAAATTATAACATTTTGACTTAACCAGACAATTATGTTCCAAATTAATCCCTACATACGGCAAAATAACGACGTAAGTGTAGAACCACTAATGGTCGCCAGATGGTAAATATTTTTCACATTGTCTACATATAAAACTATAATAACTAGTATTTGTTTTTCGTGTCTCCTGAAAAATTTATAATTTTGCAGTTGCGTCGTTGTTCTTCTGGAGCGGCGTATGATGTACTCCCGCCATGAAAGTTATGCACTTTTTAATTGCAAATACTTCGTGTTACAAACGATCAAAAAATTTGATTTTTTAAAACTAAACATTGGACACTTTAATTAACTTAATCTTAAAATTCGATTTAATTCTTAAGAAAAACACATTCACGAGTGAACTACCTTAAGTAAACTGAGTTATTACACATTGTGGACAAAATCCAAATTTTTTTGAGTTGCTACTGTTTTGATCTAGGTGTGCGATATATGCTTTTGTCTAAAAGAAATACAATAGGTTGAGAATATACATATTATAAATTTTATATCAGGAATAAAATGTAGAAAGTAAATATTAAAAATATCTATGGTGTTCCATTAATATTATTAGGGTTATCATATTTAAATGTACAAAATTTACATCACTTTCGGTTAAACATTTGTTTTCATAGAACTGCATATTGTGTGGTCTTTTGGACATTTTCAAACAATAGTTTCTCTAAAACCAAATAAGATTGGTTATAAATGTATTAAAGTTTATATTTAAGGAATAACTTGTAAGTCCGCCCGTTTAGTGAAGAAGCCACTAACGTCATCATTATCTGCGCGAAATCTCCCAGTATTTCTCGCAGACATCGTGGGTTTCTTGGATCCATAATGCATTATTTTAAGTTGGTTCCTCAACTTTTTACCTCTTTTCTTATTAGGAACATCAGTGTCCTCAATAGGCTTTTAATCTCGTCAAGATCGATTACGTACATTCCCAAATACACACACATGCTTGTCCATTTCTTTGTGGAGATTGTTATTAAATCATAGCATGTCTTTCAAAATCAAAAAACATCCTACAATACGATCAGTGTGGTTGCCTAACGAGGTATATTCTATAAGTTTTTAAATCTAAAAAAAGAAACATATTTAGGTCATTTTTTGTAAAATTTTATGGATTACGTCTTTTAGTGCGGTGATATTGTAGTTTTCGTCTTATACGTATTCTTGTTCATTAATAGCATTTAACGTTTTACTTTTGTATCAATCTATCGTTTATACTGAAGCGCTATTTCGACAGAAACAACAAAAAGGTTATGTACTAAAGCTAAAAATTACCCTAGTAAGGCGTGGGCTTCTGGAATCGTACAAATCCACATCTCAACTGGGGTATTGATCAGACAAATATTAGAACTGTTGGGCAACATGAAATTTCTATCATATTATCTACTCTACATACGCTACGCCCAACGATTTTATTATTTGTCTGATCAATAATCCCGTAAATTGAGGAGAAAGGATCGGTACGATCTGGTAGCCAGGACTTACTAAAGTGCATTTTTTAGCTTTTAGTACATAACCTTTATTATTTCATATGTGTAATAAAACGGTTTACCATATTTTTACATAATTTATTTTTCAAGTTTTTAGTTTTGTTGTTAGTTAATTCACCTTCTTCATTCTATTTAGTTTATTTAATACCTCACTTAAACTAACCAGAATCCAACCAATGATTTAACTTCTGATGTTTATTTTTTTAATATACTCAACAGATTCTTTACAAAGAAAGTTATCCAATTACAAAGTATAAGAAAGACTATAACTATATTATAATATTTCGCTTAATCTACTTTTTAACCCCGTATAACTAATATTAAAAATGTCCAACCTATCTTGAACACTGTTATATGTTTTACATATATTATATAAAGGGAACCCAATTGTCTGTTGTTGTGGGCTACCTGTGGTAGGTAGAAGGTAATTGGGTTCCTCGTAGGGTATGGTGGCACATTCAAATATATACTAGAGACAAAATGCATATCATCCAGAGGTCCATTAATGGCTTTGTATAAGTATACTATACTAAATATACGTCTTCGTTTTTCTAGCGATTCAAGACTATATCTTTCGTACAATGGACTGATTTGCACATGTTGATCATAAAGTCCAGTTTCCTTAAAATAAACATACCGAATCATTTTGTTTTGAACCCGCTCAACTGCATACTTATAACAGCCATAAAATGGACTCCATATTAAACTAGCATACTCAAGAATACTTCTCACATATGATATGTACAAGCACTTCAGATATTTAACATTTGTAAATTCTTTGGTATTACGTACAATAAACCCATACATTTTGCAAGCTCTGCTGGTGATCTCTTTGACATGCGAATTAAACGTTAATTTGTGATCAAATGTTACCCCTAAATCTTTAATTTCACTTACACGTCTTATTTTAGTATTTTGCATTTTATATTCATATAAGGTGAGATTCTGCTTTCTAGAAAATGACACAATGTTACATTTATCTACATTAAAATATAATCTATTCTCTATAGACCACTCCATAATATTATCTATATCAGTTTGAAGGGCAAGACAGTCATTGTTTGTTTTAATTTCACGGTAGATTTTAAAATCATCTGCAAATAATAGGCATGTTGAATTTTTAATTACAGTTGTAATGCTATTAATATAAATTAGGAATAATAATGGACCTAAATTGGAGCCTTGTGGTACTCCAGAAGTAGGAACAAATGATGTTGATGTGTAGCCTTTCAAATTTACTGTGTGTTCTCGATCATACAGATATGATTTTAAAAAATCTACTAAATTGCTATGAAAGCCAAATTCTAATTCTAATTTTTTAAGTAAAATTTTAAATGACACTTTATCAAATGCTTTCTCAAAATCTGTGTACAGAACATCCACTTGCCCTTTTACATTTAAAACATTTGATATAGTTTGCGTAATTGACATTAAGTTAGTTATTGTAGATTTATCAGTTAAAAACCATGCTGAAATACCGATATGCTTTGTCTTAAAGTAAGAAAGATAGACTTAAAAATAAGTGATTCGAATATCTTAGCAGGTATGGAAAGCACTGCAATTCCCCGGTAGTTAATAATAAGTGACTTATCTCCTTTTTTATAAATTGGGCAAATTTTTGCCCGTTTAAGAATATCTGGAAATGTTTTTGTTCTCAGACTTAGATTAAACAAGAATAATAGAGGGTAACAAATAATATCTATAAACCCCTTAAATATAAACGATGGTATGCCATCCGGTCCAACTGCCTTACCCTCCTTTAAATCCTGAATAGCCTCTATTACATCTTCCAGCCGGACATTATTCAGAACAACCTCCGGGGCATTAATCTTATTGTAAATATTAGGCATCATGCCTTCATCTTTCGTATATACACTGCTAAAATAACTGCCAAAGACATTACATATATCTCTACCATTATCATATGCTACATTGTTCCAATACATTTTTCTGGGAATATGAGTTGAGCTTTTTTATTGTTTATGTAGGACCAGAAAGATCGCGAGTCAACACTAATGCTATTTTGCGCACTTTTACTATAATTTTGACGAGCAAGTTTTATATCTTTTTTATATCAGATCTTAGAATTTTAAATTGAGTATAGGTCTCCATATTTTTAGTTTTTTTATTTTTATTTCTTAGTTTATCTTTAATTTTAATATTGTCTATAATACTCTTTGTAAATCAAACAGGATACCTTTTAGATGCACATTCATGACTTTTCGGAATACACAGATCAAATATTTCATAAATTTTGTCATAAAAAGCTTCTGTAGCATCATTAACATCAGTATATGACTCGAGAAAGCTCCAGTTTGTTTGATTAAACACATAGTACAAAGATACATAATCAGCCCTACGAAAGTTGTATGTCTGAGCTTTAGATTTTAATTCCTTAATACGTGAAACATTCATTGACAGAGTGATTCTTAATGTGGGATGAAACTTATCTTCAGTAACAAAGCTAAATTCGCTTCTCGTTACATTACCATTTATTTTTGTTACAACAATATCCAAAAGACGATTCATGGAATTTACAATATGGTTGATTTGTGGAGCATCATAAAAACTTAAGAACCGATTGAAGCTATCCACAAATTTGTCAGACTCGCCCAACATATAATAATCATTTAGATTTAGATACATTAAGATCACCCAGATACAAACTTTGAGTCTAATAAAAATTGCTGGTGTTCAATCATATCATACAACCTCTCATAGGAATGAACATCGCAAGAGGGCGCAGCATATATAACTATAAAGTATACATGATTAAAAGAACTTAGACTAATCCTAACACACAATATATCAATTTTTTCATCTTGAAAATTTAGATCAATAAGTAATGAATCAAATTTTGTTTTTGCAGCCAATAATACGCCACCTCCTCGCGTCTTTCCGCTTAAT
The DNA here is from genome assembly GCA_014170235.1 of Listronotus bonariensis. Classification (NCBI taxonomy): domain Eukaryota; kingdom Metazoa; phylum Arthropoda; class Insecta; order Coleoptera; family Curculionidae; genus Listronotus; species Listronotus bonariensis. The sequence goes on from JACEGR010008139.1 coordinate 34,537, forward strand.
TGATAGTTACGGTTAACTTTAAAAATATTAAACATACCATTAGGAAAATATTCACTATCATTAGTAGAATCATGCAACCAAGTTTCAGTTAAAGCAATAACATCATATTCATCAGATGTAGCCCAAATACTGTCATTAAACTCACTCACTTTAGAATTAATCCCTCTTACATTTTGATATACCACACATAATGAATCTTCTATTTTTGATGCATTTGAGTACCTGCTTGTCGATTCCAGTGTCCTCGTTGTGGGTAAAACCGCTCTGAAAATTCTGTGGTCGCTGGATGCTATTTGGTCTTGATATATTTCGGAAGGCAAATGGTCTTACTGTCACATTCGTGGGCCATATAGCACTGTTCATAATGGCTGATTCTAATTGCGGGGTTATGGAGATTTTAAATGATGCTCTATGGTCCTCTAAACCTGGAAGCTTTTCACATGTGAGCGTAGGAATGCAATTAGTTTCTAAATGCTGTTTGAGATTTTCCACGGTACAATCTGAAGGTTACCAATCATAGAACCATTTACTTTCAATTACTGCTGAACATTTTAGTAGTACTAGTGTTTGTACCCTTGACAAATGCTTTATTTTTAGGCAATTGCACTGGATTGGTCTGACCAGCATTGGAATCGACTGTAGATGAGCCATGTTGTTTAGAATGTTGGGACTCATTATTTACCTGAATAAGATTTGGCATCACAGGATTCTGTAGGAAAGCCTGGACCAATTCCTTATTTGTACTCTTGATCGCATCGACAACGCCTTCAAGTTTATCAGCTATGACGTCAGCTTGATTTTCCAATTCCTGCCTAAGAACTGCAACCATATCTGTATCCAAGTTTGACTCTGATACATTCTTTACCGAGTTTTGTTGCTGTGTGGATTTTCATCGGTTTTACTGTTGATTTTAAGACAGTAATTTCTTTCTAGTTCTTCATCTTCTTTGTTAGTTCCAAAATTTTATTTGCAGAATGATTGGCCTCATCAGCATTGTGTGTTTGATTTGATTTTCGTATATCATTTTCCATGCCGTCCACTTTGTTAGTTAGTCGTTGTATTAGCTTATTTTGCATTTCAACTTCCTTGATCAATGATTTTGTATCAACATGACGGCACTGTCTTGTTTTTGATTCATTTGCTCGAGTCATACATGCTGGATGAAATGACCCTCCGCACTTCAGACATTCCACGCTGGTCACTAAAATCTTTTTGCAGTGTATACACTTGGCCTTACCAGTATCGACAATTCCAGTTGTGTTATCAGTAGGATCATTCATTGTTGGGGTATTGAATGAAATAAACACACTACTTTTTGTTGATTTATTTTAGATATTATCGTCTATTGTTAAGTGTTTTTTTACGTCGTGGATAAATTTTAAATATCACGTTGAAGATTTAAATCAATTATTATTTTTGTGTTTTTCACTATTAAGCAAAAACCAAAAAACGAAAATAACGTCACAAAGCAGAGTACGTACAAAACTACCTATTTTACACTAAAATTTAAATTTAAACTCACGAAGATTACCCCTCAAATTTGAATATCTTGTGGAGCTTTGGAGACATGTCTCTGTAGGGTATTTCAAAAATTTCCAAATATTGAGGTAGTTGTGGAAAGAATAGGTAATCCGCCATTTTGAGGCGACGACCTCTTGGATTTTATTTTTTTATAGTAAGCTTTATTTTACCAAACAAGCCCTTTCATTTGATACCTATATTAAGGTAGTTGTGAAAAAATATGTAATCAGCCATTTTGTAGCGGCGGCCATCTTGGATTTTTTTTTCATATTAGGTTCTATTCTACCAATCAAGCCCTTTCATTTGAAACCCATATTGATGTTGTAGGGCAGTAATATGTAATCCTACATTTTGTATCGGCGGCCATCTTGGATTTACAATCATAACGAACATGTTATATTGTATTGTCATCAAAATTAAGAGTGTGTACCAAATTTCAGATTATTCGGTCGTCAGGAAGGGGTCAAATTCCAATTACTACATTTGACTCAAATAAACATGTCAAGTTAAATAAAACATGTTCAGTTGGTTATACATAAACAGTTTGCACTATTACATTTTTAAACATTTAATTCATAGATTTTTACTGCTTAATGGTTTAAGTAATATTCCGTACAATATAGTTTTTAGAAATTAATAAATTTAGTTAGTGCTTTGGCTGAAGGACTTCGGTCCAGGGCTATTTGGGCAACCAATAAAAACTTTTAGTAGGAGTAGTAGTAGTTAGTGCTTTTTAAAATTTTGCCAAAACAATGGTTTTTGTGTCAGGGGAGGTCAAACTCTTGATTAAGAACGAATCTTAATCTGAAATGATAAAATTATACAGCAGGTCCAGAAACTTTGCCGACAAACTTTAGAAGTGATTTTCCAGTAACAAATGAAAAAAAATCGTTATATGAATTATGTCCCAAATGTCAAAATATTGTATATTGTATATATATTTTTAGATTTAAATTCTTCAAGCTACCGTTCGGACCTTTTCAAACTCCGTTTTCTCTAAAAATAAAAGATATAGGTTATGGGTATACTAAACGTTTTATCAGTAACGTTCCTGGGTCTTCTCTCATCCTGTGCAGAAAGTAAAATAAAAAGAAATTGGCGCCCCCACCTGGTGTAACAAATTATTGGCCGCAAAAAAAAAAGAAAAGGTGTGGAGTACATTATATCTGCAAAAGTTTATAAATCAATACATGCAGGGCTGCAACAAATCTATACACACGGGGCTGCAGCTATCCGCTTGTCTTTTAGTATGGTATAAAGGGTTTTTTACCCTTTTGGGGTCATCCACCCAGGTCCGACTGTCGCCTCCCTAGGTGGTGCATTGCAGCCTTAAGGCTTATTGTACCTTGACCCCTACTCCTTCTCATTCACACACCATTCATCCAATTTGAATGGTCCGTTCATTCACCCCCGAGCAGAACACCGGAGCAGCCACAAGCGCGGCGGTATCAGGGGTTAATTTTACCCCCAGAATGTTGATGACTATCTAAAGGCAGCTTTGCCGTACCAACAACGTAAGGGAGAGGGAAAAAATAGGTCTAGTACCTTTCCCTCTTGCGATCTTGACTTGTTTTTTTTTATGGGACCCCACAGAAGTACACCCTTTGAAATAAAAAAAAAATTAAAATCGGTCCACAAACGCAGGAGTAATCGCGTAACATACACACAAAAAAACATACAGGCGAATTGAGAACCTCCTCGTTTTTGAAGTCGGGTAAAAATGTATTTCATTGGCTTAGAAAGTCACTAACCCTAGTTACCACATTAAGAAAAAAGAATCCAGAGTTACTTACTAGGTATTCATTATCAATTTATAGTGGCAAAAGTATGGGTTTTATTATAAACTTAGTTATTTTAGCCTACACAGCATGGCGGGACAGGTTTAGGAATTCATATTGTTCAATTATTTTTGCCTCAGGTTTATATATATTTTTTTATCTAATGAAATAAGTTTGTTTAACTCTATAAATAAGTATTTACAGTTCGGCGCGGACTTTCGTCAGCGACAGACGTGCTTAACAGTTATCACCGTAAATTCAAGTTTTACTGTGCTTTTGAACTTTTTAAAATGAGTGAAAGTGAAAAGGAAGATGGTAGCGACATGGAATGGCTCATAACGGAATATCGGAAGAGAAAAAGAAAGAAAAACGACCGAAATTTCCTTAGCACAGAGGATATAACAGAAATTATAGGCGGAAATAGTCAACGTGACAACGCCGAAACCACCAGTCAAACGAACAATGCTACTGATAAGGCAGGAAATTCAAACGCCCATAAAAAATTTGTATACCTACAAACAACATTCTCCAAATATGCAAGAAATAGTTCACAAAGAATACAATCATCTTTTTTACATTAATACCACCGATAATCTAAATAGAATTGATATATCAAATATCTGGGAGAAGGAATGTCCTAATAATAAAGACACGATTTTAAAAACAAAGAAAGGTTTTTACTTAAGTCAAACACTGATAAATACACTCTTTTAGGCAAACTAGCAAAATTAGCTGGTAATAAATTAATTACAAACTACAAAGAAACAAAACCATATACCACGAAAGAACGCAGAGAACCAGAAACCTCGTTTTCTGTAGTAATAGCCAGTGTTGAAAAATATATTAAAGATGAAGAAATCAGTCAACATTTAGATAATCTCTCCATGGTGCATAGATACTGTAAAAGAATAATCTCAAGATCCATAGGCCAACAAACTTCGTTAATCCACATTATCTAGGGTTGCCATACGTCCGTTTTTGTAACGGACAGTCCGTTATTTTGAAACCGTCCGTGTGTCCGGTCCGTTTCAGTCCCTTGTCCGTTATTTTTTATTATCCATATTATTTTGAATACTATCCATACAGAAAATAAATAATAATAATAATAAATTAACTTTCTGTATGATATATCTTAATATTATAATCTATGTGGCGTCATCTATGAGTATAAAGATGCGCTCTCACTGCTTTAGATCACCTCAGCTGACCACCGATTTGACCGTGCGAATTAAAAGCAAAGGGCGCGGCGCGCTCCTTTAGTTATATTATAGATATAGTTTGGTTTTTGTTTTCATTTTTGTCGTTGTTTACTTCTTTTATTTTATTTACTGTTGTTTGGTGAAATAGTTATAATTTGTGTTGTATTACTAGTTTTGTTTGTGTTGTTTATTTTTTGTATGTGTTTATGTTTTTTAATGTTCATAAATATACATGGTATATTATTTTTGACCTACTGTTTTACTCTTGGAAAATTAAAGGAATTGAAATCCTTTCAATTTTCATTTTCTAAGATTTTACTTATGACCAGAAAAGTATCCCCCTGTCGCGACGCCACCATCCAAAATAAAATAGATGACGTCAAAAGCGTTTTTTGTGGCCAAATGTTGACCTGGGCTGCCCGTCCGTTATTTTCTGAAAAAAATATGGCAACCCTACATTATCACATCATGCCAAAAATCTTTTGAAAACTTAATCAACAATGGCTTATTTTTCAAAAATCGACAGTATGCAGTTTACCCCAGCACTTCTCCACCACTCACACCTATTCCGTGCAAAAAATGTAGCCAGTTTACACTAGAGAAATGGAGAGGGGGGAGAAGTCGCTTTACCATGCGCGAGAAGGCAAATACCGGGCGCCGCCATGGATGTCCACTACTTGTCAAAGTTGATATTTGTACTAATCTTATTTTCACAATATTTTCCCTTCTTTTTGCACAAAATTCATATTATAATACTAAAATGGCACACAATATTTCATTTAACATCAAAAAACCCTTTAAAAACATTTTTTATTATTAATTATATTAATTCAAAAGCTTTACTTTAAACAAACTCGTGTATGCAACCATAAATACATCTACATATTGTATTTATGGTTGCAGCATTTACGGGTAAATTATTTTCAATTTAATGAAAAAAACGTGTAAAATAAATAAAAAACAGGTTTTTTAAAAGGTGTTTATAAAATATTGTGTGGCAATTTAGTGTTTTATAAAAATTTTGTGCAAAAAGAAGGCGGAATATAGTGAAAATAAGGTTAGTGTAAATTACTTTTGACAAATCCAGGAAAATAGGGGTAAATATGGCGGCGCCCATGCCGTTCCCGCAAAATGGGATGCGCAGTGGTCGAAGCGAGTTCTCTATCTCTCTCCATTTCTCTGGTTTACACACACAACTGAATTGCAACAATCAGCTCACCTGTGAAAAGTGTAAAGGCAAACATTCAACTGAAAAATGTTCAACCTCATTACCTGTAAAGTGCTTGGCATGTGGAGCAGACGATCACCGTGCTTGGTCATTCAAATGTCCAAAAAGGCCAACAAAACCTATTGAAGGCATTCCAAACGCAAAAATACGTACACTAAACAAAAAAGTACAGAGATTTCACCCGAAA